>ML815371.1:63333-84967 GCA_009831015.1 Picea engelmannii
TTTAGATTTTATCTTTGGGAAAGATATTTTTGTCGATGGTCAATATGACATTGATAGGGCAGAGAAGTTCATTGAACAAATTCAGTCGATACATCAAGTGGTGCAAGAGCAGTTGGAAAAGAGTCAGGCCAAGTACAAGACGACACATGACAAGCATCGTGTTGATCACAGTTTCCAAGTTGGAGATGAAGTTTGGCTTTACATCAGCAATGAGAGGCTTAAAGGAGAAGGTAAAAAGTTGAAACCAATTCGATATGGTCCTTTCAAGATTATCGACAAGATTGGTAACAATGCTTTTCGTTTAGATTTGCCTCCTTATATGCAGATGTATGCAGTTGTTAATGTTGAGAATTTGAAGTTGTATTAGCCTCCATTGATTGATGATCAAGGAGAGCATGTTTAGATTCCTTCCATAGATGATTTTTCTCCAGAATATCTTACAGAACTGCAGGAAGACACCATCCTTGACAGGAGAATGCGAACTTCAAAACGAGGAAATGTGGAGTATCTTCGGGTTGGTCTTAAAGGGACGAATCCAAGCAAGGCTAAGTGGATTGAGGTTGGAAGGGTGAGGGAACTTTACCCTCATCTTCACATAGATTGAAAATAGTCTTTTGGAGGTCCAAAAGCTTCCCAATGGGGAGGTGTGATCAGGGGATCAAATTTTGCTCAAAAATTAAAAGTGCTCGGAATCGCTTCAAACCAGACAAGAGTGTAGGTCTCGTCGTTGCGAACCCAACACAATCCGTTTCGTCTCAAATGGACGTCGAGAGCGAGAGATATTGCAATTTGTTCATAAGGTCAAACAGGTAAAAAAAATGATGCTGACTGTACAGTCCATACAGGATGACGTGGAAGAGCCGTACGACCATACATGTGGTGACATGGCAGTTATTTATTGGATGACAGGTGGTCGAATGGGAAGTCAACACGTGGCACTGTTTGGGCAAGTGATTGGGTGCCACGTGGCCCAATCGTGGGCTGGCACGTGGCACCTCGATATTTGTTATTGTTATGTTTGTCAAAATATATTGGAGTCCGTGGGGTTCGACACCCGGACCTCCCCACCGCATAACACTTCCACAAACTCTAACCAACCAATGGGCTATCACTTATGCCTTGATATGTATGCGCCCAGATTATATTTAAAGTCACATGTTTGTGTGGTTTTGGGCCGCGACCGGGCCGGGGCTTAGCCCCAGCGCTTGGTCGCGCGCTTTCACATATGTGACCGCGGTTATATATATATTGGTATGGCACGTTTCATATAGTTCAAATGGTTGTGTAACCAAATAACTCCCACCAAGTTTCATTCTATCATTTGATATGGGACAGAGCTCCATTTTTAAAAACGCGTGGTCCTATGGACTCATATGCCCCACAACTTGACGGTTGTGGGTATTAGTTCTGTTAACGGTTCGACGGTTTGCACCATTTTACGATTGCGCACGTGTGCTAGGTTTTCACGCTATTTATTGCGTGTGTGCCAGGTTCATTTGACAAGGGTGCGTTTTGTAGATGCAGAGATAGCAAGCTTGAAGGGGGGACTTCCAGGAGGCCTAACTTCTTCGTTTTTCGACCGATTGAGGTGCCGAAAGAGCCCAGCTAGGGGTTTTTGGACGCTCTGAAGCCATTGGAGTAGTCGGTTGATCAGTTTGATCATTGTAAGGCATGTTTTTGAGCACTTTGAGCAATTAATAATAATGATCCATTGGAAGCTGGACCAGGAGATGTAGCCCAAGAGAGGGGTGAACTCCTTTATCAATTGATGTGTTTTATGTGCTTATGTTCATTGATTATGCTTTTGTCTATGTGTATTTTGCATAAGTAATCCTTAAATTTATGTGTTGCAAAGTTGATCCATTTTCTTTTAACACATAACATTTACTTGCAATAATTTCAAGATTTTCAAGTCTTCTTCATTTTTAGATCAATGGCGCGAGAGGTTTGGTCACCTGAACTTCTGGTACATGCAACGACTTATCAAGAAATGGATGGTCACTGAATTACCTGGTATCCACTTTTCCAAAGGGGTTTGTGAAGGATGTGTCCTTGGAAAGAAGCCTCAAGAGAAGTTCGAGAAGGGGAAGGCTCACAATGCCTCCTCTCCATTATATTTGATTCACAATGATCTCATGGGTCCATTCCCGCATCCATCCATTAGCAAGGTAAGGTACATGCTCACATTTTTGGATGATTACCCATGTTATACTTGGGTATTTTTCTTAGGCAGAAGTTCTAGGTATTTGAACACCTCAAAGAGTTCAAATCACTTGTTGAGACTCAATCATAAAGAAAGATCAAATCCCTCCATACAAATAATGGGGGGGGGAGTATGTAAATAGAGATGTTCAGAATCTATGTTCACTCCATTACTTCCTTGTGCTTGAGATTAGTTACGATGCTTCATGACTCAATATATCTCGAGCCAAGTATGCTTGGGGTCTCATGGAGGGATTTCACATGACATACTACAAGTCTACTCCTACCCCCTTCATATCTGGGTTGAGACTTGAGGATGGTGGGGACACTCCACTGGTTGACAACACTCTGTATAGAGAACTAGTGGGGAGTTTGTTGTATCTCTCCCACTCCCAACCAGAACTATCATATGCAGTGGGAGAAGTCTCCAGGTACATAGAGGAGCCACACGAGTTGCAATGGAAGGATGCAAAGTGTATCCTTTGGTACTGTTATGGCACAAGTTGTAGGTTGGAAAAATCCTGACTCAACCACAAAGCAATTGATACAACTATGGGAATCATACACCCAATGTCACCTTGATGTAGGTCTCGCACTTCAAGGGTGACTAGGTCACTCTAAGGAGGTGATCCTGGTGACCCTAGGGGGGAATGTGAAGGATGAAGGTAAGTGTAAAGAGAAGTCCCTCGGAAGGTCAAGTGATGGAAGAAATGATTGGTTGAAAATGGTAAGTGAAGAGAGGTAAATGTATACCAAGTAAAGAGATAATTGTCGATGCACTTGTACCTTCCCGAGACACACAAAAATATACATTTCCAACCAAGTATAGTAATGGATCAACAAATTAAGCTTGTTGTCCCTAAAATACAATAGCATACAAGTTAGTAAATCATCAAATAAATTTTAAACTAAATCTACTTTGAGGTGTTAGATTGACTAGCTAGTTAGTAGTTGAGTTAGGTTGGAAAATAGCTAGGTTTAGTCTAGGTATTGGTCAATGGTTTAGGGTTGTCACAAGTCTGCATTTTCTGAAGAAAATTTCAGACCTATGGCTGTAGATAACTAAGGAAAATATCAACAAATTTAGTGGTCATATGTTAGTGTTACGTGGCCCAAAAATTGCGCCCCAGCTAGGAGACTCAGTGGTTGAAAAATGGAGGAAAGTTAGGGGTTAGTTAGTGAGATATTAACACCTAGGGTTAGTTATTTTTTGTAGCCTAATGTATGTAGGAAACAAGTTAGTACAACAATGAGAAATCATGGAATAAAAGGGATTCCCTAAGGGAGGAAAAATCTCCAAGGCATCAATATCACTATCCAAAAGAGAAAACTTGCAAATGTTGAAATTTCACGTTTTTTGGGGCAATTGTTTTGTATCTCCAATGAAACTTGAAATTGATTAGTGCCTTAGACTATTGGATAATGGGGTCAAATAGATGAATAATCTTAGATAAATCCTTGGGGGTGTACACCCTTATAGTTCCCAAGTATAGCTATACTTCTAAGGGTCATGCCAAGAGGGTATACGCCCTTGTATTTCTCTTGGAAAAAACACCTTGAAAAGAAATAAACCTTACAAAAGTTAAACTTGGATAAAAGATTAGACTTGAAAATACCCTAGGGGTGTATTTCCTTCTAATTCCTACAATTTTTCAAACGAAAACAAGAATACCTTGGAGGGTGTATTCCCTTGTAATTATCTAAGGCAACTTGTGCATAATAATCTCCTTCAAAACAAGCAAATGAAAACACCTTGAGGAGGGTGTATGCCCTTATACTTCTCCCAAGGGTTTGACAAATGAAAAATTATATAATTTAAAGAAAGATAACTAGACAATAAATGCGGATTTCTCTTACCAAATTCATAAATAGCATTGAACAAACCCTTATCTCCAAGATTTAGAACATCCACATGCAAGATAAAGAGATTCCAAGCCTAGCGCATCACTTTTCCACCAATATCCAAGAAAAACTAAGACAAGTGCAAAGAGAGAGAGAGAGAGAGAGAGAGAGAGAGAGAGAGAGAGAGAGAGAGAGAGAGAGAGAATTCTCATAGCTATCACAAATTTTAGTCCAATAACCTCTCACAATGAAGAGTTGTGTCTTTTTCTAAAAATGAAATCAGGTGATCTTAATTTATATCATCCTCCTAAACATAATTTGTCCACAATTTTCCATAATATTAGGGTAAAACACAAGACAAGGGGGTCCTCCAAAGGCCATGTGGAAATCATTTGGAGCCTCTCCACCTCAAAATTCCATGTGTCATGCTTTGTTTCATCATCCACCACCACATGCCCTTCAAATGTGACGTCAAGCCCCTAGGGAGTGACGTTTTGTCCCTTCTGGGAAAGTCGTTTTGCATGGAAAGGGTGGACTATGTCTATCCACCTGTCTCTTAGGCCTCCAAAGGAATCTCTCTATAGTCTTGCATGTCGACCTATGTCATCCATCCGATGGGTTGCTTTCCCCATGGAATCCCAAGTTGGGCTTGTTCTTCCAAAACTGGCCACCAATTTGTACCTGCAAGACAAATGGATACACCCTCCAAGGATCTCAAGTCAAAGCATCATGATGAGTAAATCAAGTTAATAAAAGAGCCATCAAAGCATGTATACCATGACTACATGATACAAACATGTGCTTAAGAAACTAGATGTTTTGCCAAGTTTGGTGTGGGAGGGTTTGCATGGTACTCTTTTCAATGGATATAAACCCCTAAGTCTAGGAAAAACCCTATCTGAGTCATGTGAATGAAGTGGAATGGATGGGGAAAATACTCAATGGGCATGGGGTTCATGATATGAAAGGTTCCATAGTATCTCATTTATGGGTGCCTTTGTGGAGGGTGCATCGCACCTTCGTCCATAATGAATTTTTTCCAATATCATTAATTGTCATTTATCTTTCTTTCTTTGTATTTTATTTCAATATAACATAGGGTGAGTTGGAGGCCACTACCTTGACATGGTGACTAGATAACAAAATTGTCACCCATAAGTACTTTCACGAAGATGAGAATGTTGGCTCGTGATGAGACTCCCTTTCCCTCGACCATTCAACTGAGAACCATTACCCTGGTGTGATAGCCAACAATGGTAATTTCATACCATTATATACCCATGGTCGTGATAGGTTGGCTCGTGATGAGACCCCCTATCCTCAACTGATCCTTTAAGCGTATTTATTTATTCTTTTCATTGGGTAATTATTTTCTTGCGGAGAAGCTTTTCATTTCTTTCTCGAGATCCCCTAGGAAAAGCATCTGGAAGGTTCTTTCATTAGGATTTTATCTTTTTCCAGACAACTCCCCTATGTGACTTCAACCCCTTTTTCCCATGAAATGAGGAATGGTCCCTTCTAGGGTCAGTCTACCCAAAAATCCTAAGAGATGATGTCATGACGGGAAATAATGATGGAAAGTGGTAAGTATGGTCGGGAGTGGCACAATGACTCATCAAAGGATGCTCCCAGAAACACCCCATCCTAAGGATGACCATCTACTTGAGTGCACCAAGCCAACCACCGGAATTTAAACAAGGTAAAAGGAATAGTTTTCAAAACAAATGTCTCATAATAAAAAATAGCATCTGATACACAAGGTAGAATGCATCAAATATTAAAATGATACCCAACATCATACCTGACTTGTACCGCATGGAGCTAGACCCAAGTGACTTGTGGTGGCAAGCTAGTGTGGATGATGACCAAGTGTTAGGTCACGGTGGTGGAGATGAAGGTCTCTAGCTGTGAAAAAGGATATTGCTGGTCATGTGGTCTCTCAACACTCCATATATGCAACCTGAGGGCCTTGAGACATAATCTCCTTAGTTACCCACGAAATGGGGATAAAATTGGGCTCCTACTTGGGGACATGTGCTCGTCGTAGAGTGCACGAGAACTGCATCATCTCCTGGTAGAACTTTGCCTGCAAGGAAACATCAGACTGTAAAGCACAGGACGGACTACTCATCCTTGTTCTCATATGGTCATAATCAAAACCAACTAATCTAGAAAAAGAAAATTTTGACAAAATTTCCAACTACGTATAGATATATGATGATGAAATCCATAATGCAAGTAGAGAAAAATAAAAATGCAATGAAAATAAACTAATATGAGCAAACAAAATGCAAGATGAAAGAAAGCAAGATGACTTACTTACTTACCTAGGGTCCTAGGACCTCGAAGATCAAGTCCCAAAGGTGTCAGGTGAAATCCTACAACTAGTGCAACCACCTGATCAATGGACGAATACATTTCCCCTTGTTCTTAATCATGTTATACAACAAATATAAGTCCAACACATAGTAATCATAAACATAAATAGACATATAATCAATCATGAAATAAAACTCACGGAGATGGGTGGGAGGGAAGAAATCTTGTTGAAAAGAGAAACCACAATATCGATCATCCTGGAAGTCGTGCCTGTAAGCATAGCCACAACCCCGATCTATCCATCTCTGGAGTGGACTGGCATATGTAGATGATGGATCATCTTCATCCTCATCAACACAATCCCTGCCCCCTGAAGACTGATAAGATGTGAGATAACTCAAGAAGACCCCATGCTTCACCCAAGGGGAAGAAATGAGGTACAGAACGGGTTCAGGTCTAGAAGAAGAAAAAAGTTGCTTCTTCATCTGTGAATCTTCATGAGAATATCCAAGATGACAAAAAATTTTCTTTGTAGAGTGAACCTCTGATTTTCCCGGGATGGCTATGTCTTAGTACTTGTCCAAAATCAAGGGAAAAGGTGGTTGAAAATCCTCATAGAACAAATATGCATCCTTGAAGGGATATGCATCAAAAATCCCGAGGGATGACTAGAAATCACCCTGAATATGTTGTGACAAGTCATCCTCAAATGGATCAGACAAATCCATGATCATACTACCATCACCATCCAAAAAATCTAAATCATATATGCATGGAGACCAATCCTTTGTTTGAGAGATACCCTCAACATCGTAGGTGGGATATTCGTCAAAGGTGAAAAGGCTCATGTCCCATCCATGCTCTTCGGTTTGTATGAAAGTGTCGATATGCTTACCAACTGTATCCAAGGGCTCTTCTAGTGCTCCTTCACTTTCAGGATCATGGAACAAGCTGTCATCAAGATCCTCAAAAGGGTCATAACTCATAGTGTTCTCCTCTTTATGTGTAGGAGGAATAGCAGCTTGGATGTCTTCATTTGGGTCATTAAGTGAAAGGACTTCATCTTCATTAAATGCCTCCTTAGAATATTCAACGTGATAAGCTTCATCAATATCTTCTTAGAATATTTCTTCATAAGCATGTTCTTCAAGCACCTCTACGTCTGTGAGGGCTTGGTCTTTGGAAAATCCATGAAATAACTCTTTTACTTGGTTCATCAGCTCTTCAACGGATTTATTAGAAACTCTTTCCCTTTACATCTGCAAAATTTCCTTCCATGAGAAATGGAGAGGTTTTGGTTGATTCCAAGGTGCTATAGTCCCATCAACTAGAAGAACACCTCAAAGGAGTCTCTAGGGGAGAGCAAGGCTCATCAAAGGATGAAAAGGGGAAGCAGTGGAAGGGTAAGTAATGGAAAGGTGGGTTCGAGAGAGGTGGAGTCGCCAAACAAACTTTGAAGAAGGTTTGTCAAGGAAAATGGGTAGGTTCTTGGACTGGAGTCACCAGGCAAGCTCGGGGTGAAGGATTTGGGAAAGAGACTTGCCAAAAGTGTTGTTTAAGGCACGAATAGGATTCAAAATCCTCCTCGGAAACGACGCCAAAATGTTATAGCACAAGTTGTAGGTTGGGAAAAGCCCGACCCATCCTCAAAGAAAGTGCTACAAATATGGGAATCCTACACCCAATGTCACCTCGATGTAGGTCTCGTACTTCAAGGGTGACTAGGTCACTCTAGGGAGGCGATCTTGGTGACCCTAGGGGGAATGATAAGGATGAAGGGAAGTGTAAGGAGAATTCCCCCGGAAGTTCAAGTGATGGAAGAAATGATTGGTTTAAAATGGTAAGTGAAGAGAGGTAAATGGATACCAAGTAAAGAGATAGTTGTGAGTGCACCTGTACCTGCCCGAGACACAAGAAAAGACACTTTTCCAACGAAGTATAGTAATGGATCAAAATGTCAATCTTGTTGTCCCTAAAATACATTAGCATAAAATTTAGTAAATCAGCAAATAAATGTTACACTAAAGCTACTTTGAGGTGTTAGATTGACTAGCTAGTTAGTAGGTGAGTTAGGTTGGAAAATAGCTAGGTTTAGGCTAGGCATTGGGCGATGATTTAGGGTTGTCACAAGTCTAAGTTTTTTGTAGAAAATTGCAGACCTATGACTGTAGCTAACTAAGGAAAATATCGGCGAAGTTAGTGCTAGGTGGCCCAAAAAGTGTGCCCCAACTAGGAGACTCAGTGGCTAAAAAATGGAGGAAAGTTAGGGGTTAGTTAGTGAGATATTAGCACCCAGGGTTAGTGATTTTCTCCAACCGAATGGCTGTAAGAAACAAGTTGGTACAGAAATGAGAAATCATGGAAGAAAAGGGACACCCTAAGGGAGGAAAAATACCCAAGGCATCAAGATCACTATCCAAAAGAGAAAACTTGCAAAGGTTGACATTTCATGTTTGTCGAGGAAATTGTTTTGTATCTCCAATGCAACTTGAAATTGATTAGTGCCTTAGAATATTGGGTAATGGGGTCAAAGATATGAATAAAATTAACTAAAGCATTGGGGGTGTACGCCCTTGTAGTTCCCAAGTATAGCTAGACTTCTTAGGGTCACGCCAAGAGGGTATACGCCCTTGTATTTCTCTTGGAAAAAACATCTTGAAAAGCAATAGAACTTACAAAAGTTAAACTTGGATAACATATTTGACTTGCAAATTCCCTAGGGGTGTACACCCTTGCAATTCCTAGGGTTTTGCAAACCAAAACAAGAATACCTTGGAGGGTGTGCACCCTTGTAATTCTCCAAGGCAACTTGTTCATAATAATCTCCTTCAAAAAAAGCAAATGAAAATACATTGGGGAGGGTGTATTCCCTTATAATTCTCCCAAGGGTTTGACAAATGACAAATATAATTTAAAGCAAGATAACTAGACAATAAATGCATATTTCTCTTACCAAATTCATAAATAGCATTGAACAAACCCTTATCTCCAAGGTTTAGAACATCCACATGCAAGAGAAAGAGATTCCAAGCCTAGTGCATCACTTTTCCACCAATAGCTAAGAAAAACCAAGACAAGTGCTAAGAGAGAGAGATAATGCTCATAGCTAGCACAAATTTCAGTCCAATAACCTCTCATAGTGGAGAGTTATGTATTTTTCTAAAAATGAAATGAGGTGATCTCAATTTATATCATCCTCGTAAACACAATTTGTCCACAATTGTCCATAATATTAGGGTAAAACACAAGACAAGGGGATACCAAACTTTGTCTTTCCCATTTACAATAATTTAGCACCATTTTACACATAGAAAACCCTAAAACAAAGGTGACTTCATCCCTTGAAGGAGGAAGTTTTGGAAATTTGAGCAAGTCCTTGGAGTTGGGCTACAAATTAGGGCCTCCATAGGCCATGTGGAAATCATACAGAGCCTCTCCACCTAAAATTTCCATGTGTCATGCTCCGTTTCATTATCAACCACCACATGCCCTTCAAATGTGATGTCAATCCCCTAGGGAGTGATGTTTTTCCCCTTCTGGGCAAGTCATTTGGCATGCAAAGGGTGGGCTATGTCTATCCAACTATCTCCTAGGCCTTCGAAGGCATCTCTCTGTAGTCTCGCATGTGGGCCTATGCCATCTATCTGATGGGTTGATTGCCCCATGGAAGCCCAAGCTGGGATTATTCTTCCAAAACTAGCCACCAACCTGTACCTGTAAGACAAATGGATACTCCCTCCACGGATCTCAAGTCAAATAATCATGATGAGTAAATCAAGTTAATAAAATATTCATTGAAGCATGTATACCAGGACTACACGATACAAACACGTGCTTAAGAAACTAGACGTTTTTCCAAGTTTGGTTGTGGGAGGGTTGGCATGGTACTCTTTTCAATGGATCGAAACCCCTAAGTCTAGGAAAAAACCTATCTGAGTCATGTGAATTAAGTGGAATGGATGGGGGAAGTACTCAATGGGAATGGGGTTCATGATATGCAAGGGTCCATAGTATCTCATTTATGGGTGCCTTTGTGAAGGGTGTGTCGCACTTTCGTCCATAATGCATTTTTTCCAAGCCCATCAATTGCCTTTTATATTTCTTTCTTTGTATTTTATTTCAATATAGCATAGGGTGAGTTGGAGGCGACTTCCTTGGCGTGGTGACCAAATAATGACAATGTCACCCACAAGTACTTTCACGGAGATGATAAGGCTAACTTGTGATGAGACCCCCTTTCCCTCAGTCATGCAACTGAGAACCATTACCCTAGTGTGATGGCCAGAAATGGTAATGTCATATCATTAGATACCGATGGACGTGATAGGTTTTCTTGTGATGAGACCCACTATCCTCGACTAATCCTTTAAGTGTCCTTATTTATTCTTTTCATGGGATCCTTATTTTCTTGCGGAGAAGCTTTTCATTACTTTCTCGGGATCCCCTCTGGGCCTTCAACCCCTTCTTCCCATGAAATGAGGAATGGTCCCTTCTAGGGTCAGTCTACCCAAAAATCCCGAGAGATGATGTCATGATGGGAAATAATGATGGAAAGTGGTAAGTATGGTCGGGAGTGGGATGATGAATCATCAAAGGAAGCTCCCAGAAACACCCCATCCTGAGGATGACCATCTACTTGAGTGCCCCAAGCCAAACACGAGCATTTAAACAAGGTAAAAGGAAAAATTTTCAAGGCAAATGTCTCATAATAAAAAATAACCTCTTATACACAAGCTAGAATGCCTCAAATATTAAAATGATACCCACCATCATACCTGACTTGTACTGCATGGAGAAAGACCCAAGTGACCTGTGGTGGTAAGCTAGTGTGGATGATGACCAAGTTTTGGGTCACTGTAGTGGCGATGTAGGTCTCTAGCTGTGAAAAAGGATGTAGTTGGTCATGTGGTCTCTCGACATTCCATATATGCAACTTGAGGGCCTTGAGACATAATCTCCTTAGTTATCCACAAAATGGGGATAACAGGTACGTTTAAGGCACCATCAGTTATGGGATCCACTATGTAGTAGGTTGCAAGTTGGATCTCATAGGCTTCACAGATTTTGTCTGGGAAGGAGACAACACTGATCGTAAGTCCACATCTGGATACACTCTCAGCCTATCTATTGCTTGAGTAAGAAGGATTATGTTGTTTCTCTATATTCAACCAAGGTCAGGTACAGAGGAGTAGTTAACACTACCATCTAGGTATTGTGGCTATAAAAATTCCTTACAAATTTGGGCATTTAGTTCCACAGACCAACCGTCATTTGGTGTGACAACTAGAGTACTCTCAATTTTTGTAGAGACCCAGTGCAGTAGCAACAAACAAATCATATTGAGATCAATATGCACTACATCAGAGATCTAGTCCATGAGAGGATCATTGAATTGCAGTTATGTCCTTCCTCTGAATGCACTGTTAACATATTTGCTAAGACCTTCACTGAGTAGAATTTTCACTCTCTGCACGATCGTCTTAGAGTGAAGGACATGGTTTCCTAGCAACTGTATTTCTCTTATTTTGATACATTGTAATTTGAGCGGGGGGGGTTTCCATAAGTTTTCCCCTCTTTCCTCACTTTATTTTCAGTTTTAATTAGTTGCATTGTTCATGGGTACCTAACATGGCCTTAGTTTTCGGAACCCATTCTTCATTACCCCATAGTAGTGTTAAGGGGGGTTTGGAGTATTTTTCCTTATTTTCTTATGTGTATTAGTCATTATTGAGGGTCTCCTATTTTTTAGGAACCTCTCCTACATTCTAGGAGAATATTCTCTTCAATTTAGAGTCAGTTACACTTAGTTAGACTACTGGAAGTCACTCATGCATGGAAACTTCGGTTTGATCACCAATAGTTGCATGTGTTTCTATCACTTCCACGCGTGTGACTCAGTTAATTGAAGACTACATGACTAGTTAACTACGACTGGGTGGCAGTTAACTCTGGTATCTGCCTGTGTGTGTCCATATATATCTAGACCACCACTATGGCACATTGGATTCTCTTCCAATGCATATTAGTTCAGTTATACATAGTATATCATGTTTAAATTATCATTCATTCATTTGGTTAATACATTTCTATTATTTTCTCTCCAATTTTTCTCTCATCATCTCACTTTTGCAAGTTGTGTTCATTCTTCTGCTAGCTAGATCTATTGTGCAGGTACTCACCACATTCTACATAGCTTAGTTCTTTTCCTAGACTCTTATCCCCCCTTTCCCTTTCTAGTGGAGTTTATCCCCCCATACTCTTTCTATCTGGTTGGTCTGCAACAATGATGTGTTTTGATTAATATATGAGTGTGATTACATAATACAAACATAGGCTCACTGGCCTTTTAGCTTATGTCTCTCCAGCCTAATAACCACAAAGGCACTCTGGCCTCAAAATACATATATACAAAGGTACTCTGGCCCAAAATTTCTTATCTCAGTAGCCTATATGTACATTTACATTTACATTACAATTGGGGTTCGACCTAGGGGTATTACACTTGCCTTCTACCCAAAGTACACCTCATGTGTCATGCATGCAAGACGTTTAGGCACATGATGGTAGTTTTTCCCAAAACCATAAATGGTTTCACATTTCAGGCTAAGCAATCTTCCAGGCCCTTCAGGTGATGTGAAGCTAAAAACAAATCTCGTGTGTCGATGAAAAATATGCCTATCGCATCATGGAAGGTGATTAACTGATGTGCATGTCCATGATGTGAAATGCATCGTGGACCATTGATCAATAGGGTTGTGATGCACTGCGATCTAGCTCATTCATCGACATATTCATGGTGGTGTGGCCCCCCTTTGAGCACTTTAGCCCACATTTTTATCCCTCGATATTGGTTTAGGCCCACCCGACAATCTAATAAATGCCTTTTCAGTCTTCGATAGACTCCTTTTGCTCCCGATAATCTCCTTTAAACCATTTTTAAGTTCTTATCGCCTTTTTAAAGCTCCCTCTCTCAAATATTTAACCCTTAGACTTAGTTCCTTTACATGACAAGCTTAAGGGTTAGCCCCCTTTCCATAAAAAGCTTAGGAATTAAGCCATTAGCCAACAATTTTTCTCATTTCCCATTCCAAATTTAGCATTGTACTAACAGGTTCGAAGTTCATGATCATCTGAGATCATACCCATTAGGATGGGTAAATAAGGATGCAAACATCAAAGTAACTAAATAGTGTAATATCAAGTTTTCTGTAAGTCCAAATTTAATTGATGAAGTGGAATTAGATGTAGTACCCCTTGAAGTGTGTGGTGTAGTGTTTATAAGCCCCTACATGTATATAAGGGATGCAATATTCATGCAGAGAGAACACCAATACCACCTGATCAAGGATGGGAAGTCTTACATCATCAACGAGCACAAAGGCAAGTCAAATATCTCTCTGGTAAGTGTTAACCAAGCCAACAAGTTGATCAATTCTAGTAAGAAGTAGGTATTGCTTTTCTTAGGAGAGAATTAGCGAGGGGATCAATTTATAAGAATAAAAGGCATCCATGGAGGGATGTACCAAAGAACGGAAACAACCGTTGGACGAGTTGTTGCAGGCATACAAAGGAATGTTCCAAAAGCTTAAAGGGCTGCCAACTAAGAGGGAAGTCAAGCATGAGATACAATTTTTTCCTAGCTCTCCATTACCAAATATTGGGTTGCACAACCAGAAATTGCAGCAAAAGTAAAACATGAAACCAAAAACATGTACACAAATATTTTTGGGTAAATTACCCTGGAAAAGGAAAAACCAACAACGATATGATTTTATTATAAAAACCAAGGCTCCCTTACCAGGATAATTTCCCACTGAGAAAAGTACAATTACGAGCAAACTTGGTAGATCTGTTCCTAAGAAAAAACCTCAACATTTTTTTTGCCCCTTCCTACTACTATGTTGGTTGTACAACATCTTGTACATCCCTTGTGTATGTTGTACGGCCTACAAAATATTGTCCTGCTATTGTCACGACCTGTACAAACTTGTATGGTGCTAGCTACAGATTGTACAACCCCTACTGGGTGCTCCTGCAGGTTGTATGACCTTCCTACAACCAGTGTCTTTTCTCTCTCACTGATATGTGCAGAGTGAAATTCCTTCTTCACTCAAATGAGTCACTAAATCCAAATCAACCATACCGTATACTTCTAGGTCGTACAATCCATCAAAACTACAGATCAAGCAAAGGGTTTTTCAAATGAGTTTTTTTTTCCATTTTTTTTTGTAGTTGAATTTCTCTTAGTAGGTCATTTTCCTTTTATGGGAGCCCTTATTTTCATAATAAAATCATCTCATTGCCGATTTTCCATTAGGGTTTTTTCTAGGGTATTTACCCAAAAATGTCTGTGCACATGTGTTTGGTTTCCTGTTTTACTTCCACTGTAATTTTTGGTTAAGAATCTCAACATACTTTTATTTAGTATATTTGTATCTATTTCAACAAGGATTTACTAGGAATTAATTGTCATTATTGGGGTTTAAGGAAATTTAACATAAATCTCCGTCAGTTGATATCAATGTTTAAGATTCATTTAATTAACTTAAATCACTAATTCCAAAAACTTAGGCATTTTATTTAGTTAATCTCAATTAATTCTAAAATGAAATTCACTTTAATAATTAAATTATCAAAGTGAGTTTTCAAAGTTCTGAGAGGTATTAATGACGATCTCCACATAATAGACACAATCCAATGTGGAGATACATGTATGATGCCACAAACTTCAAGATTCAAGGCCACCCACATCCAATATTACATCTTTGGGAACTCTTATGCACATGGAGCCTTTCACCCATGATGCATACAACAAAAATGAGGACTTTAAAGAAGTGTTTCAGCAACTACAAGGCCAAATTCGGGTAGAAGAAGGTGAAGGTAAGGTTGATTATCATCTCCATAATGGGTTTCTCTATTAGATAGACAAGCTTTGTGTTCCTAAAGGTGAAATATTGTTGCCTATTAGAGAGGCTCACACCTCCAAGGTTGTAGTATGTTTTGGTGTTGGGAAGACAATTGTCAACTTACAGAGGTATGTGTATTGGCCTAAAATGCAATAAAATGTAGCTCAATATATTAGAGGATGCATGATTTGTTGTACTAGCAAGCCCAATAATAGAAAGCAAGGTCTATACCATCCCTTACATGTACCCACTTGACCTAGGGAAATAATTTCCATGGATTTTGTGGGTGGTTTTCCAACAATCAGGAAGGGACATGACTATTTGTTTGTAGTAGTTGATAGGTTCAACAAGATGTGCATTCTTATGCCTTGTAAAAACACCATCAAAGGAAAAGAAGCAACAAACTTGTTCTTCGAACAAGTATGGGTGCACTTTGGGAAACCAAGGAGCATCATCTCGAATAGGGATACCAAATTTCTTATTACCTTTTGGAAAACACTTTGGGAGAAGATGGACACCAGGTTGAAGAGATGTACAACATTCCATCCACAGATAGATGGGTAAACATAAGTAGTCAGCAGGAATTTGGTACAACTTTTGAGGGTTTAAAATTGGAAGCATATGAAGACCTGGGATGAAAATATGATCTACATTCAACACTCTTATAACAGAGAAATCCATACTTTTACTAATAAGTTCCCTTTCAAAACTTGCTTTGGGTATTTGTCACCTTTTACCTTGGATGTTGTCTATGGAAAAAAAGGAGGAGTGAGGGAAGACATCACAAGAGAAGCATTCAAAGCAAAGAAGTTTGTTAAAAAGATTAGGCAGATCCATTTGTAAGTACAAAAGATGTTTAAGAATTCACAGGAAAGGTACAATTCCCGACATGATTAGCACATAACTGAGAAATCATTCAAAGTGGGAGATAGAGTTTGGTTACAACTAAATACGGAAAGAATACAAGGTCCTGGTAAGAAGATCAATGATTTGTGGTATGTCCCTTTTGAGGTATTGGAGAAGGTGGGTGATAATTCCTACATACTTGGTCTACCCCCATACATGTGCATTTACTCAGTAGTAAATGTGAAGAATTTGAAACTCTATGAACCTTCCATGTTTGATTAGGAAACTAAGGAGTAGGCCATACCTACCATAGAGGACTTAGCACTAGAATTTTAGGCAGAGATGGCCGAAGATATAATTGTTTAGAAGAAGTCTAGAACTACTAGATATGGGTAGCATGACCTTTCACAAATTGGGTTGAAAGAAAAACTTCCAAGCAAGTCAAAATGGTACTCTGGGGAGAAGGTAGAGGAAAAATTTCCTCACCTCATTCAATAAAATTTGGGGACCAAAATCCTCCGAAAATGGGGAGGTAAGATTTGGATTGAATCATTATATGATTTTTCATCTATCTTGGTACTTTCGCGGTGGAAAAATTGGAGGAATTGGCTTACATGGCCCATTTTAGTGGCAAGTCCCAGTTTGGAGATTTGGGGTATGGAACCTTACAAAGCCATTTTGAAGCATCAAACAACATTTTTGGGGGTCAAATATTTGCAAGCATAGTACCAACCCCTAGATGTTCTTCTACACACCGAGACCTTTTCAATAGTGCAAAAATCACCTCAATATTAGCTCATATGTGGAAGTTATGCCTCCCACAAGTTGACCTACCTTGTTGACCACCATGGTACGAGTGGATGCCACGTCAATCCCCATTATTCACACATGTGGGGCTAGAAACATGTGTAATTTCAAGAATATTCTAGAAGGTTCAAAACCTTATCACCAATCGAGGGTTTAGGATGCAAAAACCCTAACCCCGGATGATTATCAAGTTATGTTAAATACCAAGCTACTAGGAAGGGAAAGGGGTCCATTATTTAGCATCGTACTTGTTCTATAGTTGAGCATAGCATCTAAGAGTGGATTTGAGAGCGTAACAAAGGAGGAATAAGATGATGTCACAACCATTTAGGCTAGAGTGTCAAAGGAAACTCATAATGAGTGCCTCTTTCTTTGTATTTGCATTTCATAACTGAAGAAAAGAGAGAAAATCATGCACCTCACTTCTATATGGGTTCTCTCGTATTGGGTTTCCCAAGATACTTATTGTGTTCAATGGTGTGGATGGTGTGTTTATTTGCTTGTTCTTTCATTTCAATTTTATTTATTTCATAAATTCAAACACTAAGCTAGTAATAATTAATCTAGGATCTAAGGAAATAGTTTGCATAATCTATTATTTTAGAATATTACAAGATTTTTTGTGACAAACTTTTCAAGTGGAATATCCACTGTAATTTACATATCATAACCCCCCTAAAAGAGGAATCTAATTTTTTGTTGGACCCATATTTGGTAGATCCTATAACAATACCCTAGTTCATCCCTTAGCTTAAGGAGAACTAGGCATATCAAGCTAAGGAAGATAAACAAGTATTAAACCCAATAACAATGGATCAATATAAGAAGGAATCTTGGGTGATGACAGGTGTAAAAAAAAATACATTCTAGCCACACAACCAATGGTGACAAGAAGCAGGAATCATAATCCAATTTAGCCATTCATTGTTTATGCATTATGTTGTGTAATCAATTTGTTAGAATTTATTCTTGTTCCCAAGAATCTGAAAGAAAGTACTAATGTAGGAGAAAGATCTAGTGAATCTCATCCTAGAACTATGATGGGAGGAGGAAAGACTTGAGTGTTTCGATTAGCATCCTTAATTTTTGTATTTTTAAGATGTTTGACTAGGCCACAACCTCTTTTAAACTTAAGGGATGCTTCCCTACCTTTGTAGATGGCATCCCTAGTAAACATGTTGATGTACATTAATGCACCTAATTTAGGGGTATTCAAATCGAACATTTTCCAACACAAAACTAGCCAAATGCCCAAAAACATTAACAATAACTAATTGAACTAATTGCTATGAATAAAAATAAATTAATCATGTATAAACAATAATATTAAATTATACTCCCACCATGAAGTGCAACATTTAATACCTTAAGAATATACAACTCTACAACATTGTTTTGGTAATTCCCTATCACACCCTTGCCTCCTATAGTAGCACCTTGGTTATATATTCCTATTGCATGGGGCTCGTGGTTTTAAACATGTTTGTCATAGGTGTTTATATATTACTAGGTTTATAAAAACAATATGTAAGATTTCATAAATTTACATATTTATCATGAAATCAGGGTGGAATGCATGGGAGGGGTGCAATATGGCCCTAGAGGGAAAATGAATTGACCTTCTCTTGGAATCTTGGCCTTCCCTCAAATAATCAATCTGAGGCATATGATCTTTTTTGTGGCCTCATCATCACCAAAGATCAAGGCATACATACTGTCACTATACTCAGGGATTCAAATAATACCATCAAACACCTTCATCTCAACACCCTCCCCACTAATGTGAGACTGCGTTTTATCTACATTAGATTCCATAGTTTCCTCCTGGATTTAGCTCGGGTGGACTCGTGGTACATTCTTCATCACTTAAAAATCGTTGTTGATCTCCATGCCAACATTGGATCAAATGGTCTGTAACATCCCCAACCACCCACAGGCCAGGGTGTGCTATCTTCAAACCCACCCTTGGACTTCATACTCTTACCGATACCTTGTTTATTTAATAAGGACAAATAAGATAAAAGGTTTAACGACATGCATAGCAATATCCAATAAGCATGCATAATCTAAGATTTAGTTAAACGATAATTAAAATACATAGCGGAATACATTCATACACAGATAATAATATCACAACAAAGAACACTTATCTTTATAAAAAGGTGACACCAACTGGCTGCAGACCAAGGACGTTCCACCCAACCATAGACACTACTGCTCCAAATATCAATAGCAGTGTCACCCTCGAGCTATGGCTATGAATCCACAAGAATGGTTCCAGAGTGTTACTTGGGTTCCCAAACTAGTCAGCTCTCAAGCTCTCACAGGTTTCCTAGCACCCACAACAATCCAAGTACCCAGCTCTCTTCTACCCAACCTATACCACCCAAGAGAATGGACCTCCACCCTTCTCTGCCATGTAGTCCCTCAGACAATCCTTCTCCTTCTAGGGCTCCAACATATCTAGTTCATAATCTCAATGCTGGAACTCTTAGGACTCACATTTGTGAGCAAAACAAGGCACATACCAACGCATGTCAGACATGCAGGCCTCAAGACATGGCTGGATTGCACCAACAACCACTACAACCAACTATCCTGTGGCTAATATTCAACAATTCCTTTCCCTTTACCAAGCCAAGATGCAGGTGAGGATGGATCAATGAATGGGTAAGTGGGTGCATGAAAGTGTGTGAGGGAAAGAATGGTATGAATTCATAAGTGAAGGAGAGAACGAGCCAATGATTAACCCCATAATCAGGTCAGGGATGGGTTTAATTATTTTTCGTGGGGAATTAAGAACCTCCTGGCCTTCCCCAAGAATCTCACGTAACTAATCCCCTCCCTTAGACAAAAAGGGTAGTTAAAATAGGAAATAAACATTTATCCCCTCAAGCCCCCTCTCTTGTGGAATCATAGCCCCCTATAACTCTAGTCCTTGTTAGTCTAGCAGCCAATGATGTAGTTATTAATAATAATGATAAAAAACATTACATGTCTTGGGCATACTGACCCTTTAATAATTGTTTGGGTACTCGGGCCTCTCATAATTGTAACAATACATTATTTAAAATGGGGGTCTGAAACCCGGGGTGTTACATCCCCTCCCCCTTATCTTGGCACTGTCCTCAGTGCATATACAAAATAGAGATCAAAATCTCAAATTTATTCAAAAACTTGTGGGTACTCTGCCCGCATGGCATCTTCATGCTCCCAGGTATCATCTTCAGGACCATAGCAGGTCCACTGAACTTTTACCAACTCTATAACTTGATTCCATAGCATTTTGACCTTTTTGTCCAATAGCCGTACTGGTTGAACCTGAAAGTATCCCTCCATCTCTACCTGAATCAGATGCCAATCGATAACATGGTTAGGATCATGTAGATATTTCTTTAGTAAAGATACATGAAATACATTATGCACATTCATGGAAGCAGGAAATGCAAGCATGTATGCAACTGGCCGTATTCTGTCTAATATTTCAAATGGACCACATAATCTGGCTGCCATCTTTGTACAACTACCCAATTTCAAAGAGCTTTTCTTAGTCTTCACATTTAAAAGTACATGCTCCCCTACTTTAAATTCTCTAGCTGTCCTGTTCTTGTCTGCATAAACTTTCTGTCTATCCTGAGCTGCCTTTAAATTCTGCTTGATCTTAACCACCTGGTCTTCCATATACTTGAGCAACTACGACCCAAGTACCACTCTATCTGCTGGGTTGTCCCAGCTTACTGGAGTATAACATTTCCTACCGTACAAGGCTTAAAATGGGCTCATTCTCAATGAATCTTGATACCCATTATTATATGCAAACTCAACCAAGTGTAAGTAATGTTCCCACTTATATGGCTTATCCATCACATACATTCTCAGCATGTCTTCAATTATTCGATTGACCCTCTCGGTTTGCCCATCTGTCCAGGGATGATATGTTGTGCTAAAGTTTAGATTTGTGCCAAATCCTTTAAACAATCCCCTCCAGAAATTGGAGGTAAACTTCGTATCTCTATCCAAGATGATTGTCCTAGGTATCCCATGCAACCTAGCAATTTCCTTCATGAAAATTTCTGCAATATTATTCGTTGTATGTGTTGTCTTCACAGGCACAAAATGAGCATCCTTTGTTAATTTGTCAACCACCACCATGATTGAATCATGTTTCTTATTCGTTCTGGGTAATCCCATGATGAAATCCATGGTGATCACTTCCCATTTCTTCTCTGGGATTGGAAATGGTTGCAGCAAATTTGCTGGGTGCCTATGCTCAACCTTCACCTTCTGACATTCCATACATCGAGCGATGTAATCAACAACATCCTTCTTCATTCTCGACCAAAAGAACTGGATTCTTACTGTTGTAATTTTTTTCTGGTAACCTGGATGTCCAACATAAAGAACATCATGCATTTCCTTCAATACCAAATTCCTCAGTTCTCTGGAACTAGGAACATAGATTCTATTTTTATGCATGAGTAATCTGTCTTCCTTTATCTCATACTCCTTTATTTTATGTTGTACATCTCCTTGCTATAAGTTTTCCTTTACCTGTAGGTAATGTTGATCTGTAACAAGACCATCTAAAATTATGCTCTTCAAGTCTGACTAATGCATACTGACAATAGTAGCATGCATGAGATGCACTCTTCTACTAAGTGCATTGACAACTTTATTTTCCTTTCCCTTGATATGCTTGATATTGAAGTCAT
>ML815371.1:86649-97757 GCA_009831015.1 Picea engelmannii
ATGACTTGCTCTTGAATCAATCAAAATAGCAATAGACTGATTTTTTATCTTACCTTCCACCTCGATCATATTGGACTGGTACTCTGCTTGTCGATCATTTAAAGCTGCACATTCTTCCCATATCTTCCACTGTTGCAGCCTCTTGGATGTTGTGCACAATCTTCACTTTGTCCTTTTTGTGTGGGCGATCCTTTTACATGTGATCTTGCTTGCATCCCCAACATTGGATTGGTGGTCTTCCCCTTTTTCCCAAGGAATCTTCCTTCTTGGAATCCCCCTTAGCATATTGATCTTGATGATTTCTATTAGGCTCATTCCTATTGAAGGGGGGTTTGAATCCTTTCCTCCTCTGATCAGACTTCTCATTCTTATTGTCCTTCCAAGATTTCTGCAGGGATTCTCTTCCCCAGCCTAGCTCATACATGTATTTAGCCTTCCTGATGGCCTCAGTCAAGGTCTTGGGCTCATCATACTTGATATTTTCCTTATAGAAGGCTTTCAGTTCACTTAGAAATCTATGTATTTTCAATTTCTCATCACCAATGAACCTGACATATTTTAACAATCCTAAGAACTTCTTCTCATACTCTGCCATAGTCATGCTTCCCAACTTGAGTTCAAAGAACTCTTGCATTTTATTGTCATAGAAATACTCTGAGAGGTACTCCTTCTGAAAGTACTTCTTGAATTGCTTCCAAGTGATCCCTCTTTCATTAACATGTTCCACTTGCTTCAGTTGGTCCCACCACATTGTAGCTTTCCCATGTAAATGGTAGATGGAAATCCTGGCTTCCAAGTTCGAGGAATAGTTATGCAACTGAAAATATCTCTTGAGCCCAAGAAACCATGCTTCGACATCATCTTCCCTTTCTCTTTCACCATCAAAGGAAGGTGGCTTGAGCTTCCTCAACTCTCCTTGCAAACTATCTACCTCTTGTTTCCTTCTTTGGTGTCTGATAGGAGACACCTCTGGACTGCTTACGGACTGATTATGGGATCTTCCGATGCATAAAACTTTATTTCTGAGTAAGGAGGTGAGTGGTGTCCATGAGCTCTGCTAGCACTTCTAGAATAACCAACTCTTCCACGATCATCCCTTCTTTCATGGCACCTGCCTTCTTCCTCTTGTCTTGAGTTTGATCCCTTCTTCATTTGTCTCTGCAATTGATTTAAGCTCTGCAACACTCAAGTATTTATCTAACTTTTCTCTCTCATCAGTCTCTTGTTGTCTGCTTTGTAGCTCCACACTTCCATCTTCAAGATTTCTACCATTTCTATTAACGTTTCCTGCTCTACTTTTCCCTTCCTTCCATTTGACTCTGTCTCTGCATTACCAACTCTGGTATTCTGGCCTTCGACCTCCTTATCATGACTGGAGACTCCCTCGCCTTCTTCCATTTCCTCAATACGCATCATGAGATGATGTGCTTAAGCCCCTTAATTCTGTAAATGTGCAAGCAACCATTTTGTTAGAATTACGCATATGATAACCAAAATTGTCAGCAATGCTACAATTCCTTTTTTTTCTTGATGCAGTCCCCCTTCTCTCCTAAGGGTTGCTCGACCTCCCGATCAAGGATCTTCAATACCAAGATGAATTGGCTCTCTGAAACCTTGATGGTTACGTTCTATATCTAAACACATGCCCTTTCTGGCTTTCTGGCGTAGGTCTGATGACCCCCGCAACCTTCTCCTTCTCCCTTGCGAAAATCTCAGAGTTGGCGCTAGCTCCTTTTCTCTTGGCCCCTCCTTAGATGTGACCTTAGGCAGTGACCTCATGCAGACATGCGATTGTGGCCACGCTCAAAGGTGGTTTGGAACCAAACTACTTTTCACCCCGAAATTCATCTTTAGCCACCATGTGTCCTTTTGCCAAAACCGTGGTCTCAATTGCGGCTCGCCCTCGACTTCGTAAAGCTCGAGCACCTCATGTCCCCGCAATGCGAGGTGACCGAGATCGATCTCTTGGGAACCAACCATTCAGATTTACCTCTCCCATATCGACGGTTGTGGTCGTTTCGGAATTCTGGACTTCAGAATTCTCAAATCTCAAACTTTATTTCCCTTGAAATGCACAGGATTAGGCCACACATCCTCTTGAATTAGACGGTGGGGAATTACTTTGGAAGATCCGATGATTGACATTTACTTCAAGTCCTTACCCGAAATCCACAGCTTCATGCCACCTGTTCTCCTGATTTGACGGTTCAGGTCTACTTTGGACGATCCAACGGTCGACGTTTACTTCGGGTCTCCGACTCTCCGAGCTTTAGGAGTTTCAACTCTCACCTGAAAACTCTTGGTGTAATTTCTCTGGAGTCCACGATCTGTCGCCACGTAGCGAAATACTGTAAGCGGACACGTGGCCCAATCAGGCGGGCAATACGTGTCACATCCCAACTGACATTTAAATCATTCGCATGCTCAAAAATTACTAACACGTGGTGCACATCCCATGTGTCTAGGTCATCCCCGGTGACGTCCGCAAGCCATGTCACTTAGGAAATTCTAGGGTCCACATCACCTCCTAGTGATGTCATCATGCCTCACCACTTTGGCTCTTTGGGCTCTTGGGACTTCAGGAGTTTCCACACTAACACACTTCCAATTCTCTCGAACTCCGATTTCCTGAACCGGCCAAACTGTCGCCATGTGTCTCCCTTATTGGACGGTCCGTAACAACTCTGGACTTTGAGACTTCGGGAATCTCAGCCCTTAACTCGCTCGCCTGACGCATGTCCCCTGTAGACCGATGACTATGATTTCTTTGGGTCTTCGAACTTCGGAGAACTCAACTCTCAACCTTCTCTTTCCCCCGAAGTGCGCGTATTTCTGTCGCGTGTCCTCCTGGATCAGACGACTGCAATTCACTTCAGATCTCCGAGGTCCAAAAATCTCAATTCTCAAATTCTCCTCGCTTGCCTTTTCCCGGAGTGCTTTCACCTGGAGCACATGATCAGCTAACGTGTGTCCTACAGACCGACAGTCTCCAGATACTTCTACTCTTCGAAGGTTCATTGCTCGAGTATTAACATGTCACATCACTGCATTCCTTTCAATTTGCGGGGGTACGCATCGACGGTTTGGAGTAACCCGCTTTTCGCTCTGCAATTCTCCTAATGCTGACACATAACCCCTCGATGAAATTGTGGTTTGGATTGCAAGACCGCCTTGAGGAATTATCTCTCGTGCAACTTGGTTCCCCGCAATGCCTACTGTCCATTGATCTCTCTCCAATGGGATCTGATGGTTGTGACCTTAACCCTTACTTCATTTTCATCAGACGACCACTGTTAACCTGTCCTTCGATCCAACGATCTCAGATCTCTCCTGATCCTACAATGGCGATCGCTTCCGAATTTGAAGGGGACGGTCACGATCCTTTGAACCCGTTACAACGGGTCTCTGATGATCTAACTCCTACATAGATTATGCAACGCCATTCCTCCTGATATTTTCAACTTCACAGTTTAGAGTTCGATATCGACCACAAAACTTTGATCAATAGACCCGCCCCATACCGACCCGATGTTTCAACCAGAAGCTCTGATACCAATCTGTAACATCCCCAGCCACCCATAGGCCGGGGTGTGCTACCTTCAAGCCCACCCTTAGACTTCGTACTCTTATCGGTACCTTCTTTATTTAATAAGGATGCATAAGATAAAAGGTTTAACGACATGCACAACAATATCCAACAAGCATGCATAATCTAAGATTTAGTTAAACGATAATTAAAATACATAGCGAAATACATTCATACACAGATAATAATATCACAACAGAGAGCAATTATCTTTATAAAAAGGCGACACCAACTGGCTGTAAACCAAGGACGTTCCACCCAACCGTAGACAATACTACTCCAAATCTCAACAACAGTGTCACCCCCGAGCCAGGGCTATGAATCCACAAGGATGGTTCCAGAGTGTTACTTGGGTTCCCAAACCAGTCAGCTCTCAAGCTCCCACAAGTTTCTTAGCACCCACAACAATCCAAGTACCCAACTCTCTTCTACCTAGCCTGTACCACCCAAGAGAATGGACCTCCACCCTTCTCTACCATGCAGTCCGTCAGGCAGTCCTTCTCCTTCCAGGGCTCCATCACAGCTGGTCCAAAATCTCAATGCTGGAACTCTTAGGACTCACATCTGTGAGAAAAACAGGGCACATGACAACGCATCTCAGACATGCAGGCCTCAAGTGATGGATGGATTGCACCAGCGACCACTACAACCAACTATCCCATGGCTAATCTTCAACAATTCCTTTCGCTTTACCAAGCCAAGACGCAGGTGAGGATGGATCAATGAATGGGTGAGTGGGTGCATGAAATTGTGTGAGGGAAAGAATGGTACAAATGCAGAAGTGGAGGAGCGAACGAGCCAACAACCAACCCCACAATCAGACCAGGGATGGGTTTAAGTATTTTTCCTGGGGAATCAAGAACCTCCTGGCCTTCCCCAAGAAGCTCACGTAATCGATCCCCTCCCTTAGACAAAAGGGGTAATTAAAATAGGAAATAAACATTTATCCCCTCAAGCCCCCTCTCTTATGGAATCATAGCCCCCTATAACTCTAGTCCTTGTCCGTCTAGCAGCCAACGATGTAGTTATTAATAATAATGATAAAAAACATCACATGTCTTGGGCATACTGGTCCTTTAATAATTGTTTGGGCACTCAGGCCTCTCAGCATTGTAACAATACATTATTTAAAATGGGGGTCCGAAACCCGGGGTGTTACATGGTCGAGCTAGGTATCTTCGTTCGAATGATTCTTGGCCCCATGCCCACGTTCCCTCATGGCCATGCCCTTATTTCTCATCGGGATCCACCTCCCGCTCTTGCTCCACCTACCATACCCTCCACGCATTGGGTCTTTAATTCATGTCCCTTCCCCCATCTTGCCCTGTCTTGCTTCTCATAACCTTTACTCTCGGCTCGTGTTCTCGCCCCTGTCACACTGACCATGATTTCGCCTTTGATCTCTTGTCATCATTCCCTTGAGTGGTGATGGTTGTTGATGGGAAAGTTCCTCCCTTTTTTGGTACTTTGTTAATCCGGCCCTTGGGTTCACTTCCTCTGCTCTTTGTTTTGCTCGTGCAAACAGGACCCTCCAGATCCGCTTCCCTACCTCTACTACTGCCCATGTGAACAAGACTCATCCATCTCATAGCTCAACTTCTCTGTCATTCTAGTTAGTCCATGTGGGCATGGCAATCTTCAATACCATGGTTGTGTCTGTCATCCCCAACAATCATGTCATATTATGGTGTCAAGAGTGGAAGCATTGGGCATTAACGGTTCCGTCCTCTCAACAATACATTGTTCATCACTGCTTACTTAGCCAACCTTTCACTTTTAATTTGGAGACCCCCAGGCTTGTCACCCATTCCATTATTAGTTGCATTGAGTTCCTTCCTCCTCGAGGCTCTCGAGTCAACACTCCAGACATGGATAACAATCAAAGAAGCATGAGATTGAGACTAGATAGAATTGAGCAAGACATAGACGAGCTTTGAAACTTCATGTAGACGCTGCAAGGAAGGTTGGGAATCCATTCTTCTTAGGTCTTGGTTATCCTCGAACTTTCTCTTCAACTCAGACAATCGCTCCAAACTCTCCAAGATGAAGGAAATGACATTCGACTCCAATTGGAAAGTGTGCAGGCTCGCCCGACTCTTCATGGAAACAATAAGGAGGATTTAGTTGACCTTGAGGTAGGCTCTTCCCACATTCACTTTGCTCTCCTCCTAGACCTCAACTCCCTATCATTCACAACAGACAGGGTCGTCTCGGCCTCAAAAGACAACTTCCCACCACCAATGTAATGCAATGTTTATCTTGGTTTTGTCTAAGCGTGTTTTATAGATTTTTCACTATAAGAAATTTTGAGTTTGATTATGTATGTAAGTCTTTAGCTAAGCATATTTTGAAAACCATGAGCGACTGGTCTATACTATGGTGGGAAACACTTTGTAATTCCAACAAGTTTTGGAATCTCTCTGTACATTTCATTGCCTCTTGGGCAACTTTTACTTTAATATAAATTTATCAATTTCAGTTTAAAAAAACATATTTATCATGAAATATTCATCCAAAAACATTGAATAAACTAATTTTATAGTAGACAAACCTCTTTCCAACAACAAATCTGGTAAGAACTCCACAAAAATTCTAGCATCATTAAAGTTCTACCATGTTCCAATATCTATACATTGTAAAACAATACTTCTAAAAATTTTACCCAATTTTAAATTTGACCCAAATCAACAAAAATTCAATCAAAATTATAAATTAATAAAAAGATAACTTTCATATCACTAAATTTCGACAAATAACTTAAAAAACATGTTTCAAATATAAACATTCATCTAATACATTGTAAAATGTAAGTTTCACAAATCAAATTTAAGTTTAAATTCAACATGTTTCAAATATAAACATTTATCAAATACATTATAAAATGTAAAAGTTTCTAAAATCAAATTTAAGTTTAAATTCATCATAAATTCATGATTGCATTCAAAGAATAAAGAATGTTTAAATACRATRCTRMAAGCAAAKAAGTGAGAATGTATAAATKTATTATTAGACTTTGTAGTAGAAGAKAAGTGTTCTCTATTATAAAATATAAAATATAATTTATTAAATTRTAGTGCAATAGTTAAAATAAAATRTTATTAYATCAAAAGTTTCAATTCAAATTTTAATGGAAATAAAAATTTTATATTTATTTTTAGTTAAAATTATTAAAACTCATTTTAATTTTCATAATTATCATGTTAWAAATATTAATTTTCTTTTCACTTTATTAGCATTATCCATTATCCATACACTATTATATATCAAAGTTAAACCACGTTTCCAAAAAAATAAAWTAAAAAGGTTTAACACACATAATTTTCTTTTCACTTTATTAGCATTATCCATTATCCATACACTATTATATATCAAAGTTAAACCACGTTTCCAAAAAACARAAGGATTAAAAAGGTTTAACACACATAAAAACTGACCAGTACCAATAATTTCCCATTTCTTTATTCTGTAAATTGGTAYACATGCCAATACTCCTAACAGATCTCACAGAAACACAGCATTGCCACACAGAAARGTGATCCTCCTCCTCTTCTGGTTGGATTTGCCTTCAAAAACCAGTCTCCTCTTAGTAAAAACAACAATGCACCACTTTCCTAATTGAATGCCCTCAATCCTCTGCCTCTTTTGTGCCACACATTGACTATTTGCCAACTGAGAATGTCTGTGCCTAACCCTACTGTATGAAGACAAACTGACATCCATCATGACCTGAAAATGCAAAATACACACACAAAAAACGCAAAATGCAGTTAAATCACAGAGAAAAATGGAAGAGAGAGGCAACAATATCAATGTATTCCGTAAAAAATTGTAGATCTAGTGTCAAAGCAACAAAAAAGTCATTGGTTTTTCAAGCGTACTGGGATTGCTTTCTGTGATAAATGCGGCGGCATTGAAATGGCAGGAAGCTCCCTTGTGCTTATTGTTCTGCCAGTAAGTATTGAAAGCATAGGAGGCGTGGGCAACGGGCGTGTTGGGCAGAAAACAGGGACGGTTCCCCTGAATTGCACTGCAGTCGGCTCTGCCCGGTCCACAGGCCCAGTCCAAGGCGCCCTGCAGGATGTCGGCCGGCGCCTGTGGATCTGCTACGCACCATTGCGCCTGATCGCCCTCTGCTCTGCCACAGCAAGCCTCATTCAATCATAAAAAAACAGAAAACAATAACAAGAAAACCCCATTAAAATACAAGATAAGGAATGCTGCGAGTATTACCTGTGGATGTGAGAGCCGTCGATAGAAGCACAAAAGCTACAAGGATAAACATTCGATGTATGCCCATCGCAGGGGGTTAGAAATAGAAATAGGCCTGCGACCTGCAAAAAATAGCCAGATCCAAACCTGGTGCTCCCAACTCTACACAACATTCTGACGATAAATATATATATATATATAGTATTGGACAATTTGAAGCACTTCGTCATAACTCCACGTGATATCCTCTTTTTCATTTTTTTAATAAATTAATTGAAATAATGTTGTATAGTTTATAATGGAACGTTTTATATAGTTTGAGTGAGTCTAATAGTTAATAGTTAAGAACACGTGTTTTTTCCTAAGAAATCACAAATTCGAATTCAGAGAAAGGTAGGGTAGGGTAAGGTAAGGTATGTATGATTTTCCAAGGGTAAAGTTGCAAACCCTTGCTTTTAAAAAATGTAATCCAAAATAGATCATCTTCCCTATCATAATCACAAATACCGCACTAGAGATTGATAAAGCGAAATCGCTCCCAAGTTATGTATTGCCCCACACATGATCAATAAGCTCATAAATGGTTATGATGAACAAGACTAGACTTCAAAGTTCACGAAAGCTTTTGTTTTAGAAGTTTCTTTATTGTAAATGTTGATGAACATGAAAGTCTTAGAAAGGTCATCATGGAAGAGGGACCATGGTGCTAGGGTAGACTTGGGCACTTCTTCAAACCGTGGCTCTTTGAATATTTTAGCCTAACTTAATGTCCATCTCCGCGATCCCAATCTTAGTAAGAATGTTAAATCTCCCTCTTTTCTTTTAGAAAGATAATCCTTTAGGGAATTTGAAGATGCTAAATCTCCCTCTCTTCTTTTCAAAAGAGACAATCCTTTAGAGAATTTGAAGTTGCCTCGGGGAAATATATAAAGCTAGATATAAGTCAAGGGAAGGGTATATTCTCATGTACCAAAATTTGCATAGAAGTTGACTTGAGCAAAGGTATTCTATTGAATAGACCCATATGAGTTGGTGAAGATTTTGAAAACTCTTGAGGATGAGTCCTTGATAGTTTGACTATTGAATATCCACCACCTTTCAAGAGTTGGAATGCTATGTTGTATGATTTCCCATGTTGATTTAATAATCATGACAAGTTATGTTGAATAAGGACCTCATTGTGGGGGCACACCAACCTATAAGGGGAAAACATGTCACTTGAAGGAATTGAACCCTGGTGCATGCAAAATAATAACACTCCACACCCCTTTCAACAATGTGTGAAGAGTTTAAATGGACTGCATGACCAGATTAAGAACATTGCTATCATGTGTAAACTGTGTTTATAAATAGGTTGCTTGAAGGGAGTTTGTCCAAAGACAAAGGTTTATCCATCCATTATTTGGAATGGATCAAGTGCCTAGTTTGGCTCCAAAAGGTATAAGAATTCAAAATTAGCTAAGTATGTGGATGGGTAGAAAAAAATATTTTTGTTGGTTCAAAGTCCAAGAATTCAATAAGCAAGATAAATGAGATTTATTTGTCCAATTTGAATAATTAATTGACATCACTAATTACCTCAAAGTTACATGTAAAAAGCTTTCCAACCAGCTAAAGAAAATTTAACACATAGTATGTATGAGAAAGCTATGGCCTTTAAAAGTTGACATGTGTAGACCACCTCAATACCAAGTGAAATACATGTCGACTCCCTTAACTCACATGTGTGGAGCTAACAATGTTATGACTTTGAAAGATATTCTAGAGGGGCTTATATCTAAATGTATGCATGTATGCATGTATGTACGTACATACATGTGTGTGTGTGTGTGTGGTTTCCAATGTCATTGGGAATTTGGCTAGTTTCACACCAACAAGTGCTCAATTTGAATCCCCCTAAGGGTCAAGCACACTAATCTATGCCAACAAGTTTCCTAGGGATGCCATCCACAAATGTGGGGAAGAATCCCTTGGGTTCCCTTGCAAAGTTTACCTTGGATCTCTCTCTCTCTCTCTCTCTCTCTCTCTCTCTCTCTCTCTCTCTCTCTCTCTCTCTATATATATATATATATATATATATATATATATATATATATATATATNTCTCTCTCTCTCTCTCTCTATATATATATATATATATATATATATATATATATATTGTTTTGTGTTAGAAAGTGCCCAACTTGAATCCCCTAGGGGTTAGGCACATTAGTCTATGTTGACATGTTCACTAGGGATGCCATCCACAAATGTGGGAAAAATATCTTGGGTTTCCTTGCAAGATTTTCCTTGTAAATATTTTTGTGCTAGCAAGTGTCTTGTTTGAATCCCCCCAAGAGTGAGGCACAATAGTCTATGTCAACATATTTACTATGGATTCCATCCAAAAATGTGAGGAAGAATTCCTCGGGTTTCCCTACGAGGTTCTCCTTGGCAATGTGTGTGTGTGTGTGAATTGGGTTTAGCATGAGTGGTTGTGTGATGGAGTGTTATCCTCCCCACCCAGGTTCTATTCCTATAAGTGACATAACAAAGCTTTGAGATTATATAGAATATGGTTTACCTTAGGTACGATCCTCAAATGAGGGGAATTGCTCGATGGGTTTTTCGGGAAATGCATTATGCGATAATTAAAAAAATATAAAATATAAAAATGTGTTTGTGTGTGTGTGTGTGATTGAAATGGTATGTGCATTCTACACCTCATGTGGGGTGGATGTGTAACTTGTGTGGGTGGGTAATATCAACCACCATAAGACCAAGTCCATTGCTTAATTGCTAGCCATAAAACAAACAATTAATGAACAAATGCACCCAAATCCATGCGAAGCTAAATATGCATGCTTGTGTAGCCATGCATAAGTGGTTGTAGAAAACTAAGAAAACACACAGGTTGATGTATGGTTGTGGATAACACACAATATATATTCGATGGTTCAAGCCTAGGGCTTGTTTAATACTCCCACCTACCCATACGTTAACTAAATCATTAAACATTTATTGGCATGGAGATTAATGTAGGTAATTGCAGTAGTTTGATCATTCAAAGGAATTGATCAAAGGAACAAAAAGAAAATGCAGTGATGGGGAGTACCTTAGAGTATTTGACTTGAACAACTTAGAGAGATGACTATAGGTACCATGATATAACTCTATGACACATGTAGTTTACAGTAGAGAATAATCAAGCACTTCCTAGCAAACTAATGATTCAACAAAGAGTATTCGAGACCACACCAATTCCTTGTTTGAATCCCCCTAGGGGTGAGGCACACTACTCTATGTTGATAGATTTACTACAAATTCCATCCAC
>ML815371.1:98310-108951 GCA_009831015.1 Picea engelmannii
TCAAAATGAGGGGAAGTGATCGTTGGATTTCTCGTGGAAATGGATTACACAATAATTTAAAGAGAGAGAGAGAGAGAGAGAGAGAGAGAGAGAGAGAGAGAGAGAGAGAAAATAAATAAGTGGGTGTGTGTGTGCGTGCACGCGTGCATGTGCACACACACAATGATATGTGCATTCTACACCTCATGTGGGGTGGAAGTGTAACTTGTGTGGGTGGGTAACATCAACCATCATAAGACCAAGTCCATTGTTTGCTAACCATAAAACAAACAATTAATGAATAAATGAACCTAAATCCATGCAAAGTTAAATATGTATGTTTGTGTACGCATACATAAGTGGTTGTATAAAACTAAGCAAACACATGGGTTGATGTATGGTTGTAGGTAACACACAATATATATTCGATGGTTCAACCTAGGGCTTGTTCAATACTCCTATGTGTCCATACGTTAACTAAACAATTAAACATTTGTTGGCATGGGGATTGATGTAGGTAATTCTTGTATTTTGAGCATTCAAAGGAATAGATGTAGGTTGATCAAAGGAACATAAATAAAATGCAGTGATGGGGAGTGCCTTAGAGTATTTGACTTGAATTACTTAGAGAGATGAATATAGGTACCATGATATAACTCTATGACACATGTAGCTTACAATAGAGCATAATCAAGCACTCCGTGACAAACTAGTGATTCAACAAAGAGTATTCAAGATCACATTGGTGCCTTTTTTGAATCCCCCCAGGGGTGAGGCACACTAGTCTATGTCGACAAATTTACTACAGATTCCATCCAAAATGTGGGGAATAATTCCTTAGGTTTCCCTATGAGATTCTCCTTGGAAATGTGTGCATGTGTGTGTGTGTGTGAATTGGGTTTAGACCAAGTGGTTGTGTAATGGAGTGGTATCCTCCCCACCCAGATTCTATTCATGTCAGTGATATGGCAAAGCTTTGAGATTCTATAGAATCTGGCTTACCCTAGGTACCATCCTCAATATGAGGGGAAGTGTTCAATGGGTTTCTCGGGGAAATGTGTTACACAATAATTAAAAAAAATAAAGATAAAAAGTAAATAAATAAATGTTTGTGTGTGTGCGCGTGCATGTAATGTCAATGATATGCGCATTCTACACCTCATGTGGGGTGGATGTGTAACTTTTGTGGGTGGGTAACATCAACCACCATAAGACCAAATCCATTGTTTAATTAGTAGAAATAAAACAAACAATTAATGAACAAATGCACCGAACTCCATGCAAAGCTAAATATGCATGTTTGTGTACCCATACATATGTGGTTGTAGAAAACTAAAAAAACACATGGGTCGTTGTATGGTTGTAGGTAACACACACTATATATATTCGATGGTTCAATCCTAGGTCTTGTTTAATAGTCCCACCTTCCCATACGTTAACTAAATAATTAAACATTTATCGGCATGGGGATTGATGTAGATAATTGCAGTAGTTTGAGCATTCGAAGGAATAGATGTAGGAATTAATCAAAGGAACAAAAACAAAATGCAGTGATGGGGAGTGCCTTAGAGTATTTGACTTGAATGACTCAAAGAGATGACTATAGGTACCATGATATAACTCTATGGAACATGTAGCTTACAATACAACATAATCGAGTACTTCATGGAAAACTAGTGATTCAACAAAGAGTATTCAAGATCACACCAAATTGAAGAAATTACACAATGAAACTCTTTCACGCAGCAAGTAACATAGAGACAACATATTACCTTGGAAGCCTAAATGAGAACCAATAAATATGGGTTATGTTTAAGATTGAGACATTTTTTCAAAGGGTGAGTTATACACTCCCAATAGAGATTTCATGTATTCTTACTCACTGGTGGCATTTTGGAGATTTCTTTGGCTCAATGAAATTTTTTTCTCTTCATGGAAATGTTTAGAATCTTGTTCATTCTTTGATCTTCTAGTAGATAACTTCATTCCCAATTCTCATACTTTCTACTACTACCCTTCTTCTAGAGCTTCTTTATTTTTCCATCTCTCATTCATTTTTTGCATCAATCAAGAATTGTTTATTATAATGTTTCCTTGGAATGACTACCATTAAGCGCTTTGTTTCAGCTTCTTATGGCCTTTAATATTCAAATTGACTCTTGACTTCAAACTCTGCGAATGATTCCCTTTTTACAAGGTTTCGAAGAGAGTTTAATTTGGATCCACTTGAAATGACACCTCCCCATTCATTGGATTTTGGTCCCCAAAAGCTTCAACTTGAAGGTGCAACTTGTTGTTCTCTTCTCAACATGCTCTCTATTCTTGGAAACCTTGTAGAAATTCCATCCAAACTTGAACAAATGTCTTTTGTAGCAAATTTCCTTGAGAAATTGTTGCTCCTTGGTGTGCAAGTGTAGAAATTTCTTCTTTCCCCTTCACCTTGACTCTCCATACTTGTCTCTTGGATGTGCAGTTCCTAAGATGAAGTTCTAGATGAAGCCTCCAACATTGGGCTTCCAAATGTCTAGTTTACTTGAAATGTAAGCAAAATTTGGTATGACTAAAAGGATTTCTTGGCATCCTCCTTCCGTTCACGTTCTTCTTTTTACTGACAACTCACTTCTTCCAACAGGTAGCCACTTGGTGACCACTCATACCAAAAAAGGAACATAAACCAAAGTGCCAACAATAATCCACCTTGTGGCCTTTCTTATAACAACATAAACAAACCATAAATTCATTGGCATATTTGTTCGGTTTATGCTTATGCTTTCTATCTTGTTTGCTCAGTCCTCCAAGTGTGGGTGCAATTTTGGATGGAAAAAACATGCCTTGGCTACCCTTATTCAAGATTATAAAAGGATGTTGGAGTACTAGTTTGTTTCCCACTCCATTGTCCACTGTCTTTTCTTCAACCAAAATAGAATTGTCTTCAATCCCTCTTGCATTAACAAAGGTTATCCTAGTTGTGTTAGCTTGAGTTAATATTTTAAGAGATGAGACACATTCACTCARTACCTCTTGTCCATTGAAACCTAGGCCTTCATGATTGACCTTGTGATCAACTACAATGGGGTTTACAATCCCTTGGATTCTCTTTCCTAACTCATGGCCATTGTAACACATTTGTCTCATTAGCTTCGAATCGATGTCATTGGYATGTTTTTCAAAAWTTYCAAGGGATCTTTCAAAACAAATTAAGAAATATCCTTGGAGTGTGAGCTTACCATGCTTGTCTCAAYCATGGTGCTAGCTTCTACAGTGACAATGGAAGGTTCTTACAATTCCTTGGTCTCTTGGACAACTACCTATAACTTGGCCAATGCCTCCTCCTTCACTGTRAATTCTCGGTACAACTAATCCATCATCTAAGTGAGCCTATATTCTTATCGATCATCCATTTGAATTAATTTCTCTTCTAATTGAAAGAGTTCAACTTTTCTCCCGTCTTAATATGCCATAACAATGGTGAGAGATCCCAAATGTTCAATGGAGAAGATTCAATATATATATATATCATCCCTTCATTGAAATGCTTCCTCCACAAAACATTGGTAATGAAGGATATTTCGATCGAAATTCTTCATTTTCGTAGGTAGCTTCATCTTCAGGAAAGTTCCTCCACTTGATAAGATATTCATTGACACCTCTAGAACGAAGGATATTTATTTTGACTTCTAATATGCACTCGGGCTCCATAACTAAATTCCTTTTAATTAGAGCTTAACTAGGGATCAATTCTATAATGTGGTCTTTAGATCATGTTGGAGGGAGATCTCAAGACAAGACCTAAAAAATCATATTATGTTTTCCAAGAATCTCATCACGAACTTTAGGAAATCTACTTCATTAGAGAATGCATCCATGGAACAACATTGGAAAAGGTAAACTTGTGTTCCTTTCTTGATCATCTTATCCATTATATTAGATGAGAATACTTGAGGGGGTGGGCTTTTGATTCCATAAAAACTATATTTCCTCCCATTTTCGAAGAACTTAAGGAATTATTTATGTAAGTTTAACCGTACTATACCAACCATGGACAACCATTGGGCCTCCTAACTCTACATCCACTTCTCCAATTTCCATGGCATACATGGAGGATTGTAATTGGTAATCATTAATCGAAAATTTAACCTTATGACATTTCCCCATGCATAAGGTAGTTTGATTCCCTAGGATTGCAACTTGAAGGTCAAAAGAGGGATAGAAAAATATGTTTAATTGTTTTTCTTTTAATATCAATGAAATTATGAGAACTCCCACTATCTATTAGCATTGTCACTCTTATATTTTTAATATGGCCAAAAACCTTCAGATTTTGGGGTTGCAAAATGCCAGTCATCGCAGTAGACGATAGTCTAGGAGTGGGGTTTTGATGGTCAAATCCTCTAGGATTTCTTGATTCTTCATTTGAATTATCTTAATATGTTTCAGATGGAGATGAGTTTCCTATATCCTTGCTGCTATCACTCTATACCTCACATAGATATAATTTATTGTTCTTTCACTTGTGGCCTAGCCTCTAGTTGGGAGCATGACATCTAAAGCACTGATTTTTTTCATCCTTTATATTATATGGTGAAATCCTTTTATTAGGGGGAATATGCTTTTGGTTTGGTTTCTCATAATGGGACCAAAATACTTCTTGCAAGGATGTCAGTTTTTCTTCAACAATTCTCGCCTTTAGTTGTGCTTTCTCAATGTCATTTATATCTAACATTTTGAGTTCATTCCTTATGTTTTCTTTCAATCCTGATATGGAAACTTGTAAGAGATAATTGTCTAGTAATTCAGGTATGTGAGTAGATAACACATGTAATTCATTAAAAAATTAAATATAGTTAACACTTATATACAAATATTTAATGGTCAAATAATACGTATTAGTTAATACTCAGTAGCGGAGGGTTACGTATTCTGTCACGTCCTTCCGTCCTTGATTGTATATAAGGCTAACCAATTCACATTGTGTGTGTGTGTGTGTGTGTGTGTGTGTGTGTGTGTGTGTGTGTGTGTCTATATATATTATATATATAAGCCAATATTGGATCTTACCTAAGTTGGTATTAGATTCCATGGTATATCTTAAACAACCCCATAATATTTTTTTACCAATCCGTAAAAAAATTTACCAACTTCGTAAAGAAAATACCAACTTCATAATTTTTTTTACCGAACTCCGTAATAAAAGTTTACCAACTCTAGATTTTTTTTTACCAAACTCCATAAAATAATAATAATAAATTACCCACTTGTTTTTTTTCACCAATTCCACCTTCATTATTTCAAGCAAGCAGAGAAATTCTTTATCATTCTCTATGTCAACGAGGTAGACAAAGAATTCCAAGAAATCCTTTGGGGCTACTGGAAATATGAGCATTACATCACCATCACCTAACAAAGACTTCAACAATGAACTACAAGGTTTAAAAGAATCAATAGATGTAATTTGCAACAAGCTTGGGGATGTAGACATTAAAGGAATGGAAACTTCTATCGATGAGATCTCCAACAAACTACAGAACTTTGATTCAGATCTTATTAATGAATTCCTCTAAAAAGTCAAGGAAATGAATGATTTTCCCCAAAGACTTGCATCAGTGGAACGAGGTTTGAAAGATTGGAGCAACAACTATGATAACCTAGAGGCCATAATTAAAGAACTAGAAGGATGTGACCAAGTACATAACCCTCTGCTACTAAGTATTAACTAATAAGTATTATTTGACCATTAAATATTTGGTATATTATGTTGGAACACATATAATCTTGAACTTTTGAGCTTTACATTCTCTATTTCATGAAAATATAATCTTTCCCAAAACGGTAATTTAGAAAATAACTTTCGAATTTTAAATCAAATTCATTTATGGTTAATTAATAATAAGGTGCATGTGATATCTGTCGTTGATGAAGTTTTTCCATTTTTATCGAACGATCCTAATTTCTTCGAAGTTTTGGAGCCGCCTAATGGTTAAATACGTAAATCACTAAAGGTCACTCCGGAGCTTCGCGCTTCAAGAATTTCGATAAGTCTTAACGATAAAAGCCCCGAAACCTGAAAGTGTTCATTCATCACTTTTCCTAAACCTTTAAAAGACACGAGTCGTGGTATTGTTGGGCCTGATATATGATCACTTTTATGATGGTTATTATACACTTTTGCCACATGTACATATGTGTTTTTCATATTTTAAAGGAGCTTTTTGAAGAATTTCATGATAAAATGGTATGATCGACACTAGGTACGTGTAATTCATATTTAATGATTATATGGAGTATAATTCGTCATGTTTTATGATTACCAAGATCTAATTCACATTTTTCTGGTGTTACAGGGAAAAAACACACCATGTTTCTGCTTCCGACACTTGATTCGACACTCCTTCCAGTACTCGTTCCGACACTCTGTCCAACACTGCGTATTGCACAAAAACGAAGGTGTTATAGGATAAATCTGTAAGTGCGGACACAAACCGATCTCCCTAGATCCACCTGGATCTAGAACAAATCAAGACAGAATAATACTCTTTCCCTAGATTTAGATTATTGAATGAACTAGGAGGCAAGAATCGTGAACATACTGTATGATCACTTCCTTGGGTCTTTGTTGTTCCATCTTTGCTTCAATGCTCTTGTACAGTTAAGACCAGGACAATACAAACCAATCGAAGTGAAGACAACTCAACATATTCAACAATCAATCTAAGTATATGATCAAGGAGTTATACAATAAATATAGACTTAACTTTATGGGAAAGAGACATATTACTGTATTATATTGATAGAAAGAAAAGCTTACAACCTGAGCCTTGATGTTGCAAACCTCCTTTCGATGGCCCTTAGCTCTGGCACACACACTTGCTCACTTGTATGAAGAAGATCCACCACCTTTGATAACCTTGCTGGAGTTCTCTAGTTGCTGTAGCATTAGTCTTTCACACAATCTTTCACAAATTCTCCAATGTCTTCTTAACCTTGTTTGCTTCTAACCTTTTCCATGAGAATACCCTCAATATATAGGAGAAAATGAATTAGTTACTTGGATAGGAATGATCCCAAAATATCAGGAAAGCCAGTACTTGGATAACCATTCGAATGCCATCTCATCATTCTAGAAGATTCCCTTCTAGAAGCTTCGAGAATTCTTCTTTTTCCCTTCTTTAGAAAGTGTTCGCACCCTAATAGTTAGGCACAGTGCGAACTTCTCGCACCCTGGATTAAGGTAGCCTGCAAGAATCATGCATTCTTGCAGGCAAATGTATAGACAGCCTGCGAACCTTCCTCAAAAATATGTTTTCTGGAGAGAGAGATGAAGGTAACTTTTCTCAGGAAAAGATTCTGATGAAGAGCCTGAGTACACCATCCTTAATACATCATCATGATGACCAAAATCATGGGTAACAGGAGGGCGACTTGGCGGTTATGGTATTGGCGGCTAGTGATGGGCAAATCGGGAATGTGGGTTTTATTCATGCTTGCCTCCTTCAGCTACTGAGCTCCCGACAACTTAGTTTTAGTTGTTCAAGAGGGAGATTATCGGCTCGCTCTGTTTTATCAGTTAGGGCATCATTTATTGTAATTTGCCGAATTTAGAAGTGTCGACCCTCCGGTGGTAGACCACTTGGCCTGTAAACATTATAAATACCACCGAGGTGGTCAGACATAATTTAAGCATTAGAATTGTCAATGTGATAGACAGAAAAATGATTTTACTCTGTTTGAGTTTTTACATTGCCAGATTATGCCAGAACTGCGTTTTTTAGTTTTTATGGTGAATTCGACCTGCTGAGTTCATGGTGTGCTTTTAGAGAGTGACCACGACTTGCTGGGGGGCCCACCAGCAGTCTGGTAACTGTCTTCATGTTTGTTTATGCATTTCATAATTTAATTGTTCTCTTTATTTTCTGTATATGCATTTGTATTGTGTTAATTAGTTTGTTGTAGTTTAATTGTTGTGATTCTCTTTTGCAGGTTAGAATGATGAGATGTGTTAACATGTATTGATCTTGTAGATTAGGAACAGACTTGCAAGTCCCTAGACTAACCCCATGCACAATTATATGTTAGATTATGCTTCAATTTATGATTTTATAGTCAAGTTTAAAACAAAGTTTTAATTAGAATAGAATAGAGTTTTGATTTGTGTTTTCTTTGACAGGGATTTGATGGATGGATAAAGTTAATTTCAGTTTTCATTATAGCTTTCTTATCTCATTTTTATATAGATCTTGTTTAATTAGTTGTTGATTAATGTAGTTGTCAGCTTACTTTTTAATGTCATGTTTTAAATTTCTGTTTTTAATCATTTCCTTATTGCAGTTTGAATTGTTAGAATAGACATAGCATAGTTTCATTTTAMGYAATTTCTTTTCTAGAGTTAGATTGCAATTGYATTTCTTAGTTAATAGCTTGAGTTTAAGTATGAATTTTGCTTACATAGTATAGAAGTATAATGATGATCTCGTTATGTTGTTGATGGTTTATACATGAATATGCAGGGTATCTAACATTGTTTTGTCATGGCTAAATTCTCATTGGATTGTTTAATCCATACCTTTCACTTTGCCATTGAGATTAGTGTTGAGCTTATACTGCTTGAATTGTCCTTTTMTTTCAAGTGCCATCTAGATATCATCTGACACCGAAGATATTCACACAACCACCAACATTCTATTTGAGTTTTTCATAGATTAAAGATAGTTTCTTTCTTTTGTAGATTAGAAGATAGCTTTCTTGCTTTCATAGCTTAGAAAATAGTTTTATTGTTGTTGTAGGATAGATGGACTTTTCTTTGATAGATTAGATAGTAGTTTGCTTATCATAGATTAAGAATTAGTTGGTAGTTCTTCTTGTTTTCGATTGAATAGATTTCTTTTCATGAAGTATAAATAGTTTTGAATTAAGAATTTATTCCACTTGCCTCTTAGGCTAGATAGTTGTTCAATGAGAAGTTTTAATTTGATTGCTTGTAGTAGTTAGTTGTCTTTGCTTACTTGTCTATTTGCTTTAGTAGGTTAGTTAGTTGTCTTTGCTTACTTGTCTATTGCTTTAGTAGGTTAGATAGTTGTCTTTTCTTACTTGTTTACTTGCTTTAGTAGGTTAGTTAGGTGTCTTTGCTTGCTTGTTTATTTATTTGCTTTCATAGGGTAGTTTCTCATTGAATGTAGGTTGGAAAGTTAAAATAGTTTTCTTTTGTTAGTTGCTCATTATTTAGTTTTCTTTTGCTTATTATTATGAAATAGTTTTCTTCAAGTAGGGTTTTTACTTGTTTTCTTAGAACCATCCATCGATCCTTGGCCCAAAAGTACTTAGGTTACTTAGTTTCAATTTGCTTAGTAGGGTCTGTTCATTAGATAGATTTGTTTGAGTAGATTAGCCTTAGATAACTACCTTCCTTAGTTAGACTATACTCCTACCATCCCTTCTACCTTTGGCATATATTTTTCTACAACTCTAAGTTTACTTACCCCGGGTTGACAATTTAATTGAGGGTTTTTACTGTGTTTTTAGTGCATATATAACACCCATCATTTTTGGCGTCGTTGTCGGGGAGTTGTCTCAAGGTAAGAAGTAGTTAGTAAATAGGTCATCCTTAGACCTTAGCATTAGCTTGGTGGCAGGGGAGATTTAAGACGAGAGGTAAGAACCTGCACATCTGCTATAGCAGGTTCCCCCAAACCCAATGATAGTTTTTCCTTTTTGTTTTTGTTTTATTTCATGAATAGACCTAAAAACCAAATGGTAGATTTTTATTTTGTTTTTTCTTTCTTTCATGAATAAGCCTAGAGACCCACAAGGTAGATACATTAAATCAAAATCAGACCTTTCAACCAAGGTTCCTTCCGATCTCTTTTGGGAAAGGAACATTCCTCTTATAAAGTCCATAGACTGATACCGAAAAACATAAGCTAGATCGACTCAAAGAGATAAAATAGTCTCTGAAGGGACTAACACAGGGAGCACTATAGAACAAGAAATTGAAGCATCAATCATATTAGGATAGGAGGCAACACCACTTGAGTCTTCCACATAACCAAACAATACAACCTTTTCTTTTACACCACCACCAGGGGACCCTAATTTTAATGACATCATAGACCCTGAACAGGTGAATCTTTTGTTTGGTAGTTCATCCAATGTAATTATCTCTCAAATTGACACAGAAAATTTGGCACCAATAGTCTCAACTGGCTCGAGTAGAGTCCCAGATATCCAATCCATAGGAAGTCCTTTTCATCAAAGGGAAACCTTGTTTTCTTCAGAGGTAAAACCACCTAGGTACTCTCTTTTTGGAAACCAAGCCAATATGGATGAGTAGGAGGACCATAACAATGTAAGACACATGGAGGAAGAAGAAATTGGAAACCAAACCAAAACTGCCTTTGGGTTTCCGATTTTAGACACCACTCCAAATGTCAACATGAAGAATATTCCTCTCTCAACACTGCCTACCTTTTACGGTAAAAATAGTGAAGATCTAGACACCTTCCTATTTGAATTTGACATCTAGTGTAGGAGATACAACTACATACAAGATGCCCATAAATTAAAACTCTTTCTTGCCACCCTCAAAGACTCTGCACTAAGATGGTTCACGGGGTTGGGATAATCCAATATTAGGTCTTGGGAAGGCATGAAAGACATATTTCTTAAGAA
>ML815372.1:28971-62072 GCA_009831015.1 Picea engelmannii
TATTCTCATTCTTTTATTATATATTTTATAAGTTTATTGTAATGATTTTTAAATAAACATATTTAATTAATTTTATAATAATTATATTTATTAAAATTATTATATTTTAATAAATATATTTTATTAAATTACATTGAAAATAAAAAAAATTATCAATTATGAATAAAGTTTAAAAAAATCAATAAAGTTTAAAAAAATCAAGATCATATATGTAATATTTTGATTATTTAATATTTAATATTAACATAATTATTATAACATAAAATTAAATAATAAATCTTCACATTCAAAAATTTTAAATGAATAGATTCAATTCCTTTAAATAGTTAGTAAATTTGAAACTTAAATAAATATTTATAAAATAATAATAATATTAAAATTTTGTAAACAATGCTATAAAATATATAAAATATTATATATATATATATATATATATATATATATATATATATATATATATATAAAATCTGAGTTAAAAGTTTGTTGGATCAACTTATTTTATTTAAGGGTAGAATTAATTGATTAGTTTTCATTATTATTAGGATCACTAAAATGAGGTTTTTGTTTGAGTTAGGGTGATTGCTTGTTATACCATGGGATATGTCCCCATGTAAGCGCTTTTTAAACTTATGGAATTCATATTGAAAATAACATAGTGTGGGAATATATATCCATCTATCTGTGTGGGGGTGACTTTGAAAATATCCTATATTATATATAAAGAATCATTTGTATATATTATACTTTAAAATCATAATTTAAATTCTACTATACTTTCAAAGTAAAGTGTCAAACAATGGCCTTTTAGTTTTAATAAAAGGGTATCGTTTATAAGATGTGAAATTCTATCATATTTTCAAAGTATTAGACAAAGATATTTCAGGTTTAATAAAAAGATATAGTTTATAGGGTACACATAAATTAGGGTTAGGGTGGATGGATTCAAAACTATTAGTTAAATTTTTGTATTAAATATAATTTTTTTTTTCATTTTCTTATTATATTTATTTTTAATTTTAGTGTAATGATTTTTAAATAGATAATTTTAATTAATTTTATAATAAATATATTTATTAAAATTATTATATTTTAATAAATATATTTTATTAAATTGGAAATTAAAAAAATAACAATTATAAAGAAAGTTTTAAAAAAATTGTACATCACTTGTCACTCTTTTTTACTTTTTCATTTTCTTATTATATTTTTTATAATTTTATTGTAATGATGTTTAAATAAATATTTTTACTTTATTTTATAATAAATATATTTAATAAATTTATTATATTTTAATAAATAGATTTTATTAAATTAGATTGAAAATTAAAAAAAAAAAATTCTATCAACTAGAAATAAGTTTAAAATTTAAAATGTATACAAAACTAATTATTTGAGGAAACATATACAAAAAAATTAAAATAAAAAGAATGAAAATTAATATTCTCAAAAGAATATATAGATAAATACATTTGTAATAGATATTTTATGGAATATTTTATTTTTCAATAAAATGTTTCATTTAAAATTTATTAGTAACAAAGAGGTATTTATATGTGAGTTATGGTTTAGTGGTTTGAATTGGGCACTACCATGTAAAGAATCCAAGTTTTAACCAGCTAAGTTTCAACTTAGATGGTTGTAGAGGCTTCTTTGTGTGTAGAAAGAAGTTTGACCTTCATTTTTCATGAGAGAGTAAATTTTTTTACTACCATTGAAAGGGATTAACAAAACATAGAGATGAGAACTTGATCCTTATATGACTAAATGTAGATAATAACATGGGCTAGTTCCAAAACACATAGAGATATAAATAAGTATGTTGGCTAGTTGGCCATAATAAAGATAGCCATAAATTCATGTAATAGTAATAGATGCTTCATTTGGATGTGAGTCATGGACAAGGTTCTAGTCATGGTCAAGGTGTTGGTGCACCACTTAATAAATAGTATATTATCAATATTTTTGTGCTAATTTGACCACCTATCTATCAGGATATCAAATTCGAACTTGCGAAGCTTGTTCTTAAATGGTCAAGTGGGGCGAGTGTGACCACAATGCTAATGATTCTATCTCTAATATTCATTTCACTCTCAAATTAAGCTATTCACTTGATGATATGTCGTGCTACGACATTGATCAAAATGACTTCATCTAGAATGAGGGTGTGTTTTTCATGAAACTTGACTCAATGTGCATCATGCCATCACCCAGAAATAACATTACTGTAACACCCCTCTCTTGTGAGCACATGTTATTGACTTATTCTTTGACGACACTTGCGTGCAAGTGATCGGGTTTTAGTATATGGTTGTTTGTTCGCTTCTGGATTCTTATGATGATGTTGATGGATTATGATGTTATGTTATTTGATATTTTTTTATTTACAAATGCCATTGACGAGTTTCCCCTAAGTGTGCAGGACACTTGCCAGATTGAGGATGCCACGCACATCAATGGACCTCCTTGGACTTTGGATCGAGATAGGGAGTGGACTGTATTGGTTTGGTTATTTTTATTTATGCATATGTGACATATGATGGTGTATGTTATGATGTTATATATGGATAATTTCAAGTGTTTCGTTGATGGATGCATGCTGACGATTGCTTTCTAATCAGACTCACATAAGGAGTAAAGGGGCCATGCACAACAACCAGATATTGAGGGAGAGGTGTGGCAGCATCCCTGTCATAGCCTACTGGCACTCTCATCATAGCTCGAACTGTAGGTTAATGATTACCTAGTTCGATAGATCCATGATGTCTTGAGGGCATAATGAGAAAGTCGCTCATGAAGACTCTAAGGGGTATGAAATAAGGCATGTTACTTATTCCTTAGAGGCCCTTAGTTTCTCACAAGGTCACCTAAATGGAGTATTGACTCCAAGGGTGGGAAAACTACCAAAACCAATCAAAGGGGAGTGACACCCTTGGAGCACATAGTGCGTATTGAAGGGCATGACACGTAATTAAAATTTGAGTCAAAGGCGAGTGGCACACTTGGAGCATGGAGTGCATCTTGAAGGGCATGTCACAGTATAAAATAAATGAGTCAATGAATCTAGGTGGCCTAGAAAACTTGAGTGAATGTTAAACCTTCAAATCTTGAGCATCTTCCTAATTAATTAATTTATTAATTAATTAACTAAAGAATGAATTTATTAAGAATAATCTCTAAAGGTCTATGTGTTTGCAATTAAATATTTAACTAAGGCTAAGTCTAAGTAAGTGAGAATACTAAAACATTAATTTTTAAATTAAATGATGAGGGTATGAAATAAATCAAAATTGGGATTCAATAAAAATAAAACAAATCCTAAGGAATGATTAATACACTTGTGCAAGTAAATACTAAATTAGAACTTTAGTTGAGAAAGGAATAAAGCATAAATATGTAAGCACAAAAAAGTATCTAGTCTAGTCTAACGTAATAACTTTTTTAAATAAAACAAAACTTAGTTTTAGAAAGTCATCAAACATTAAAAGGGAAATAAAGGTAATAAAGGGGCACTAGGAGTGATTTTAGGATCCATTTTAGGATGGATGAGGGAAATTGAATTTTAATTAAATTAAATGGTGGATTTATTGGTACAACTAAAGGAACGGGTGCCAAGTGTACGGGGGGACTAATTCCATATTTGAAAAGGAGACACCAGGAATTTCAAGTTGGAGACCACATGTATTTGAAAGTCAAAGAAAGAAGAAGTTCACTGAAGCTAGGAAATTGTTCAAAGTTGGTGCCTAGATTTTATGACCCCTTCGAGATCTTAGCTAGAATTGGACCCATGGCATATCAACTTGCACTCCCTGCAAATTTAAAATTTCATAATGTATTTCATGTTTCTTTGTTGAAAAAGTATATTCATGATCCTAATCACATCATTGATTGGAACATGGTGAAGGTGGAACCAAAAGGCAAGTTCCAAGTGGAACCTCTGTGCATTTTGGATAGGCAAGAAACAGTACTACGAAACAGAGCCATAACACGGATAAAAGTGCAATGGAAGCACTTCAGTCCTGAGGAGGCCACTTGGGAATTGGAGGAAGATTTGCGGAAATCTTATCCAATGCTATTTAAAGAAAAGAATGAACACTAAGGACAGTGTTGTACTGAAGGAGAAGAGGATGTAATATCCCCCAAAATAAATAATTATTAAAGTCTATATGAAATTAGGAATAAATTTCCCTTTTTGGCAAATTCGTATTTGGATTTTTTTTGCCATTTATGGAAGTAGCCTTTTATCTCCATTATTAAACTCTCATAGGTTTTCTTAAGTTATGAATTTCAACGATGACATTACTACCCAGCCTTACACCCATTGAACATAGTTTCCTAAATAGGCAGACCACACAATCTAATATTTTTCTTTCAATTTTAAGTCATGCTAACATTCATAGGTAGATATATGTCTATGCATTGTATGAAATTAGAACTATATTAGGCTTAGAACTTAGGGTCCTAAACTCTCCTCTAATAACACACTTACATATTTGTGCGGAAGGTTAAACTCAAAATACTATATGAATAAAACTCATATATCATACATAACGTATTGGGGGTCGGGGTTATACACCTTGGCGAAGTGTTGGTTTAACATAAGAAGTTTGGCCTTTCTTTATATGGCCAAATTCATCGAAAACCATTCTCGGTAATTTGTTGGTTCAGTAAAGACCTTCCAATCAATACAAGACATAACGTCTTTCTGGTCAGAAAAACCCTATGCTAAAAATTTGTTAACTCTACCTAATATAAATGATGTCTAAACTAAACGAGGTGCTAAATGGACTGGTAATAGTAGGAGGTTAACAATTTCCATATCGTAGAATTACAAGGGAACTACCCTTTACTTCGTAACCCATTAAATGTGAAAGGAAAGTTTATGTCAGTTGAGAGTTAAACCTATGACCCGACCATTAATGGATGCATTGGGTATGTGAAAAACAAGGTCCATCACCTATCCCTCCATCCAAAACAAACACCCCAACTCAATTCCATCACATGGCCCGTGCCTCCTGTTGTACCATCAACATTCACTCTTCGTGGTGTGAGTGCTTTAGGGTTACAATAGTTTTACTTTTGGCATTCTTGTGAGTTGTTCTATAGTTGGCTCTGCATTTTTCTCTTTGTTTTCTTGGCGTGGAGAAATGGTGGATTGGAGAACCTGTGACATCCCCAAAAATAAAGTATTTTTGAAATTTAAAATTTGTTGGAAATTTATTTCATTTTTAGTAAATTCGAATTGACCGAATAACTATTTGGGTAGAGATCTGATTTGACCGAACTAACTATTTGACTATGACACTTGTACGAGAACAAGATATTTTATATTAATTGCAGGAGGACAAATGGAACAATTATGTTAAAATCAGTTGACCATGACTCCATGAGTGGGTAACATGTTGGAACTACCTCTGGGTTTATTGTTACAAGTGGAAAATCATATATTTGGCCATTGGCAGCCCCAAAAAATCAGGGATTTAGAAGGCTGTGAAAATTCCCAAGGGGGGGGAGAAAGACCTAGGTAAAAGGACAACTTTTGATAAATAACATATGTGAGGAGGCAATACATTGCCAAGTATGTTGGGGAAAGAGAGACTATTGGTTTTCTTGTTGTTATGAACACGACTGACTGAGTGTGAGGCAAGAGGAATCTACTAGAACTGAAAGACATTGCCGAGGAGGAGTTTTTCCAAGTTCGCCCTCATGGACTCATGGTCAGGTTAGGGGGTGAACTATGCAAGTGTTTTTGGCTGCTCTGTTCTATGGTTGGGAGGAACGTGGTTGTTCCTTTTGTCTTCCCACGAGTTGGTTCATATATGTTACTCTAATCCTTCTCTTCCTGAATGATTTATATATGATGCCCTATACTTGTTAAATCTGAGATAAAATGATTTTCATTTTCTGTTTTAATGATCGTATATCTGATGTATGGTACTTGTTGTATTTAATTTAATTATTTCTATTGAATCGTTTTATTGACTAAAAGAGGGTATTCATATGTATATATATACTATCATCACCTCGTGGGCTCTTACTATGAATTAGATTTCAAATGGATGGAATAGGCAATGGATAAACCGTTACTAGACTTAAATCTATGCTCAATTAAGTCTATTTGTATATATTTATGTAACTATACAAATGAAACTCTACCTTTTTCATTATGCTAGAAACTACTAACGATCTGACGTGTCCTATACATATGAGTATGTTGTTCACATTTAAATAATTGGGTAGTGTCCACTATTTTGGGATAAATATGAGAATTACAAAACAATACATACTACCTTACGTATCTATATTCCTAAAGAGCATCTCATGAATTTTGTATTATTACTTTATCATATCTAATACAACTGTGTAAATCAATATATACATATAATAGGAACCGATTGTGTATATATATATATATATATATATATATATATATATATATATATATATATATATATATATATATATATATATATATATATATATATTAATAAAGTGATAACCCCACGAATTACTAAATGCACTTCTAAAAGTCTAGAAATATATAGATCCATAAGTGGTAAGGAGGAAATGGAAGCAATTAAACCTAACTAGTTATATTTCAGATTCTGGAAATTATCAATATCTGAAATATATCATTGGATCCGCTAGTATGTCTGTGGTGCCTTTAGCATGAACATGTGATCCATGTGCTCCATTTTTTGTCAGAGAAAGCGAGACGTTAGTATGTACGTTACCGCATGTCAATATCGTGACGTGTCAGTTATTCCCGCGGAATTTCTGATCGATATGAATACCACTTCAAAAATAGAGAGTCCACGGTGGCTTGGATTAAGTTGGATATCGTAAGTTTCGTCAAGTGTTTGGTAGGCAAGACGCAAGTAGCGTGAAGGATGATGAATTTGAAATTTGATAGGCAACTTGACTGTTAAACGCAGCTAAAATATTTATGCTCATTAGAAAAATTTGCTAAACGCCTTACACCTTGATTTGTTCATATCCTTCTTAGTGTGGATATTTTAATATATCATACAATGTGTTATTAGTCCTATAGCTATAGTTTGTTGACTTTATATTAGTTTGTTTGTTGTTTGACTATAATTGTTTTCATACTTTATAATGTTTGATATAGAGAAGTAAAAACATTATTTTTTATATAATAAAAAAAAAACTATATATGTTAAGATGTGATTGGATGATAGATTTTTATTGCCAGCTTCGCTATTCCCAATGAATTATATGTTGCCACATCCAAAGTTTTATCATGTACTTTGCTTTTTTTATTTGTATTAATCATATTGAAATGTTTAGATATCCAAGGTTTATAGTGATTGATAATTCCAAAGTTTATAACCTTCTATTGTGATTTATTTTTTTATTTGTGCTATTATTATTATTACTTCTTTGTATTTGTATTGGAATGTATTATTTTTTTATTTTTGCTATTATTATTATTATTAATCCTTTGTATTTTTATTGAAATGTATTGGCACTTTTTTCGAAGTGCTTGAATAGGCCTGATAGCTTAAATGTTTACATGACGTGAGGTCCTCAAACAGGCATGATAGCTTAAATGTTTGCATACCGCGAGGCCCTTAGACAGCCTGACAGCCTTAAAAGTTTATCTAAACAGGATTTTCGGAGTACATTTTTCCTCAAAATTTTCCATACAATGTTGCAGTCAATTTGGACAATATTGTTGTCCACCACCAGTTGAATAGGCATTGTATGTTTCATACTTTTTCTAGGATTAGAATTCAATTTTGTCATTGTTGAATCTACATACATTGTTTACTGGATCGGTGGGTGCTTCTTCTTTGTTGGTTCATCAGTTGTTGCTTGTTGTTGTTGTTTCCATCATTTCAGAGTAAGTTTCCATGCCATAATTTCATTTTCTATTCCTTCTTTGTTGTTCAGTGTTTGCAGTTTGCAAGTAAGATTTTTTGCTTATTTCTACTAGCATGCTCGTCGTATGTTTCTGGTTCCTTTTGTGCTTCGGTTGCAGTTTCGTAATTGTTGGAGATACATATGTTGTTTGTTGTGGTGGTTGTTGCTTGTTTGTTGGTTCGTCGGTTGTTGGTTCTTTTTGTTTGGCTGAAGTTTACAATTTTTGGGCCCTGGGGCTGCGGTTGGGCATGTTCGTGCTTTCGCGCTGGTTTGGTGTTTGTTGTTTTCTTTTGTTTACTTTAGCTTTGCAGGGTTGGGGTCCTGTGCCGACACTTGGAGTTGGTTATTATTATTATTATTTGGGCGCTTTACGGTGTTCAGACCCTGCACCCATGAGTGGACATGCAGTTGTGTTATTTGTCATCTCTGGCGAGGTCAAGATATGTTCTGCTGTAAATTTTTTATGATACTTCAGTGTTGACATGATAGAAAATAGTGGCATAAAAAATAATTGGACAACTACATGTGTAATTGCAATATCCATTGTTTTTTTGTTAAAATAAAACATGTGCATGATGCACTTATAAACCGTGTATGGTGGAATATGCCCATATAACAATACATGTTCGTTATCCTCTACACAGACTGGTGTGACCATGATACAATTTGTCTTGTTCTTGAGATATGATATGTACAACAAAGAGAGTGAAAAATTATATTTCCATGTATGGAAGCATATCTGGATACTTTTCCACGGAAAACCAAAATCGTTTAGCTATGGTGATGCACTTTCTTAATATTTTGTCGCTTGTAATATATTTTGGGTAGGGAAAAACTTTATATATTTACAGCCATGAATGGAGAAAAGAAAAGGTTCATGTTTCTGCCTATCTTTTATTCTATTCGTTGGTTCTAATTTATTGTATGTACATATTACTTGTTCTTCCTGCATACTAACTTCCTTGATGTCCATTGTATTTTTCCTACATCGCTACATTTAAACAAACAAAATGTCAGGAGAGGACAATGGACTCTTTGGCGCGAATGTAGATGAGGAGTTACAGAGGTGCATATTTGTACTCTTATTTCATATTCCAGTGTTGAGTATTTCAGTTATTATATGTGTATTTGTTGTTCTTTTTCCACTACTTTGCACCTTCTTATTTTTTTTCCTATATGTATATGCTATGTATTTTTTTTCTTATTCTCATGTGAATCGTATTCTATTTGTTGTTACATTGAAATAAATAGAACTGTTTTTCTTTCTTTTACATGTCTTTCTTCATACTAACTTGCCTTCATGTCCATTGCATATTCGGCGTTGCTACCTTGAAAGAAACAGTTTGGTTGGACATGAAGATGAATTATTCTATGCAACAACAGAGGGTTCTGTGGTACAATATTCAAAAAGGTATACCAATTGTGCTAGTAAATTAAATATACAAAGCAGGTGGGGGCATATAATATTAGACTAGAAAATGATGACTTGGCAAGAATCGGCCTTTGTGCCCTTCCCATTTGTACTTTTTCCATTTTCTATTATCCCTTTTTCTTTTTAATATACTGAACAGACACATACCCAGAAGGAGAAGTCGGCCCCAACAAACTGGCAAGATTACTATAAATACAGGGTGCCAATTCTCATTTGACAACGTCTCAGAATTGCAGTTTCACAATTGGTGCGCACTGCAGTTGCAGTCTGGTGCGTAGGTTTGGAGGAGGGTTGCAGGTGCAGCTGCAGCATCAGCTAGTTTCAGTATTGGCTTGGATATCTCCTGGCTAGGGTTTGTAACATCTGATCAGTCTTTTCTGATGTGCTATCCTTGGGAATTGATGCACTACTCTTTGTTTGGCTATCTAGCCTAGGGTCTTCTTCCGGAGTAATTATCAGGTCAAGGTTAAGGTGCTCAGAGGGAGTCTTCAGACTATGGTTGGGTGACGAAGGTATCATCAATGGTAAAATTAGCACACCATCTTCTATATTCTAACAACAGCTTCAATTGTTCGATACCTATTCAAATTTGTTTTTGTTAATGGAATAACAATTGCATAAAGGGCAATTTCCACTTATTCTCTTAAAAAATGTAACAAAGAAAAGGGATGTTAGATAAAGGATCTTTCGCACAACCCAAGCAACATTTGTAACTAAGTTGGGAAAAGACATAGTATAGGATCTGAAGAGACTAACTAACTCTACAATTGTTATGTGTATACATCTACAGAATCATCCCCACTTTGCTCATACAAATAACCTTCACTAAATTTATGCGGTTTGTTTATTTATTTTTTATTTTTTGGGAGGGTTGTGCAGTTGTGTATTATATTTTTTAGTGTATTAATTCCTATGCTCATGTTTCCAGGTTGACGATGTTTTGGTTGTAGCGAATGCATACTCAACCCCCTTTGAGCCTATATGTGCGAAATGAAACTCTCTTGCTTTTTCTTCTACTTTGATAAGTGATGATATGATTGCTTATTTGTGATGTAGTGGAGAATTTCCATATATATATGGACATTGCCTCAATGTTGTCATCCGAACCGTGAGCAACACAACCATGCATTGTACAATTAAGCAGCCTCTGTTACAAGTTGTGCTTCCTGGGTTAGCATAATTGTCATATGAAGCATACCTACAGAAAAAGAAAAGTAGTGTGTACATGCTATGCAACTTTCAGATACACAACAAATTTACCTTAAATGAGGAAAATGCAATATTGCATATCGACTGAAGAAATAAAGAAAAAAAAAACAAGAAAAAAAATCATATCAAGCTTTGGCAGGAAACGAAAATATCTCATGTGTCTCTGTAATACAATATTGCATATCAACAATATTGCATTGGCACTAAACAATATTGCATCGGCAATATCTCATGTGTCTCTGTTAAAAGAAAAAAAAAAAAATCAAGCTTTTACACTAAACAAAAATATCTCATGTGTATCTGTAATATTTCTTCAACACCCAGATGAATGTTCGTCGGACTAGAGTACTTGAGAATCTAATTACAAATTCAATCAATGTTATTATTTTGATGTTTTCTTTCATTTCCCAGTAAGAATTTTGCAATGTGTCTCTGCAATATTTATTCAACACCTAGATGAATGTTCGTCAGACTCGAGTACTTGAGAATCTAATTACAAATGCAATTGATATTGTTATTTTGATGTTTTCTTGCATCTCCCAGTGGGGATTTTGTATATTTATTTCGGTGTGCAAATAGAAGAAAAAAAAATGGTGGGTGGTTGTTGCTTTGATGGAGGATCCTGCATGGTTTTTGGGTGCCCAAGTTCGAAAATTGTTTTTCAACTATTTATCCATGATAGTATTTTTGCAATTTTATTTCGGGTGCCCGAATAAAATAAAAATGTGTCTCCAACTATAAATTTATGGTATGGTATCTACATTTTCTTGATGTCCTAATTGAAAAGAAAAAGGAACTCGGCATGGATTGAAACATCAACTTGAGATACTCAAATCTCACTATAGAGATTGGACACGCATAAGATTGTTCGGTTCAAAAATGATATCAAATTGTTTGATGCAAAGGTCGATGTGTGTTGCTCTATGGAACCTTGTGGGATATTGTCTGCGACCTATTTGGAGTTTACTTGGTTCTTGGTTGTATGCTTTGTTTGTCAATTTGTATATCACGGAACTCTGAGTGTTGTTTGTAGGACACAGAACAATAGAATTGTAATTTTTTAGCCAACCAACCCGCAAGTCCGCCTATACATTTGTATAGCACAGAACTCTGGGTGTTATTTGTAGGACACAAAACTATAGAGGACATGCTTTTCCCTTTAATATAACCTCTGTGACGCAAATGTAGTATGTGGCTCATTTTATTACTTTTCCTTGATCGATGAACTTGGTAAAATTAATCTCCTGGAATAATTTGAAATAAATGAATATATATTGTGCGAAGTCCAATGGAGCCACCATATCAACAAGAGGCCCTTAAAATTCAAATTGGTCGTTGTTATACTTGCGGTGATAGAATTTAAAAAGGCTTTTTTTTGTTTACTTCATTTTTTTTTAAATAAGAGATTTAACATCATTTAATAATTTTATGTAATTAAATTGTACAATATCAATATTTAATATTAATAATTTAGTATTTGAAAATAATGTTTTTAGATAATGTTAGATACTTGATAGGGATCACAATCTGTAAACAATCTCAATCTTGAGCCCGCTGGCCCTAGAGTCCATCTATCAATTTTTATATCATGGAACTCCGAGTGTTGTTTGGAGGACAGGAAACAATAGAAGTGCGATGTTAATTCAGCCCGCCCGCAAGTCCGCCTGTACATTTGTATATCGCGGAACTATGGGTGCTATTTCCAGGAAACAGAACAATAGAGGTCCAATTTTGAGCCCGCCAACTCGAGAATCCATGATCCAAAAAGTGGCTAAGTATGGAATGAGGGATCAATACCTGCTCTATAAAATCGCATGTCCATACTTTATAAAAGTACATATTTAGTATGCATTACTCGTTTTTCAGAAAATTTCTAGGTGTAGAAGTTGGCGGATTCATGTCTTCAGATTTCCACTTACTTTTATATCACCAGCCTGACCGACCTCTTCTCCATTTCATATTGTAAAAACGTTTTGGATCGTGGGTTTCCGAATAGGCAGGTTACCGGATAGGCGGGTTCAAGATTGCATTTCCATTGTTCTGATACCTGCAAACAACACCCGAACTTCCACGATCTACAAATTAGCAATCAAACTGAAATAAAAGAATATATACTATGCAAAGTCCAATGGAACAAGAATATGAATGAGAGGACATTAAAATTCAAATTCATCGTTGTTATACTTGTGGTGAAGCAAATAGTACAAAAACTTTACTTAAACATCCAAAAATTGATTTTCTTGTAACTTTTCGACGCTTCTCTTATACAAACAGATCCTGGAAACTATAAACATCGTTCGTTGTATCTATTATTTGATTGAAGAACTTGTTAAAATGGTTAATGCACTTCATAGTTACTGTTAAGACCATCAATGGCGCTTTCTTACAACAATTCTCGCTTCTGAAAATTGTGATTCACTTTATTTTTTGTCCTATCCTTTCCCTTTCTGGTTACTTACTCGTTTTTTGGAAAATGTCCTAGATTAATGTTCGTTGGACTTGAGTACCTGAGAATCTAGTGACAAATGCAATGTATGTTGTTATTTTGATGTTTTCTTGCATCTCCCAGTAAAAAAATTTCAATGTGACTCTGCAATATTTCTTCAACACACAGATGAATATTCGTCGGACTCGAACACTTGAGAATCTAATTGCAAATGCAATGGATGTTGTTATTTTGATGTTTTCTTGCATCTCCCAGTGAGGATTTTGCATATTTGTTTCGGTGTGAAAATAAAAGAAAAAAAAAACATGGTGGGTGGTTGTTTCTTTGATGGAGGAAACTGCACGTTTTTTGGGTGCCCAAGTTCAACAATTGTTTTTCAACTATTTAGCCATGATAGGATTTCTGCAATTTTCTTTCGGGTGCCCGAATAAAATAAAAAATTGTCTCCAACTATACATTTATGGTATGGTAGCTGCATTTTCTCGATGCCTTAATTGAAATAAAAAGGAACTTGGCATGGATTGAAACATTAACTTGAGATATTCAGATCTCGCTATAGAGATTGCACACGCATAAGATTGTTCGGTCCAAAAATGATATCAAATTTTTTGATGCAAAGGTCAATGTGTGCTGATCTATGGAACCTTGTGGGATCTTGCTTGTGTCTTGTTTGGAGTTTACATGGTTCTTGGTTGTATACTTAGTCTGTCAATTTTTATATCGTGGAACTCCGAGTGTTGTTTGGAGGACACAAAACAATAAAATTGCAATATTTTAGCCAGCCAACCCCCCAAGTCCGCCTGGCAATTTGTATAATGCAAAACTCTGGGTGTTATTTGTAGGACACAAAACTATAGAGGACATGCTTTTCCCTTTAATATAACATCTGTGACACAAATGTAGTATGTGGCTCATTTTATCACTTTTCCTTGATCGATGAACTTGGTAAAATTAATCTCTTGGAATAATTTGAAATAAACGAATATATATTGTCCAAATTCCAATGGAGTTATCATATCAACAAGAGGCCCTAAAAATTCAAATTGGTCTTTGTTATACTTGCGGTGATAGAATTTAAAAAAACTTTGTTTTGTTTACTTCATTTTTTTTTAAACTAAGATATTTAACATCCTTTAACAATTTTATGTAATTAAATTGTACAATATCAATATTTAATATTAATAATTTAGTATTTGAAAATAATGTTAGATAGTTGATAGGGATCACTATCCGTAAACAATCGCAATCTTGAGCCCACCATCCATGGAGTCCGTCTGTCAATTTATATATCGCAGAACTCCGAGTTTTTTTTGGAGGACAAGAAAGAATAGAAGTGCAATGTTGAGCGAGCCAACCCGCAAGTCCGCCTGTCAATTTGTATATCGCGGAACTCTGGGTGCTATTTGTAGGACACAAAACAATAGAGGCTCAATTTTGAGCCCACCAGCCCGAGAACCCACGATCCAAAAAGTGGATAAGTATGGAATGAGGGATCCATACATGATTTATAAAATCACATGTTCATACTTTATAAAAGTACATATTTAGTATGTATTACTCGTTTTTCAGAAAATTTCTAGTTGCAGAAGTTGGCAGATTCACGTCTTCAGATTTCCACTTATTTTTATATCACCAGCCTGACTGACCGCTTCCCTGTTTCATATTTTACAAACTTTTTGGATCGTGGGTTTCCGAATAGGTGGGTTACTGGATAGGCAGGTTCAATATTGTATTTCTATTGTTCCACCGCCTACAAACAACACCCAGACTTCTATGATCTACAAATTAGCAATCTAATTGAAATAAAAGAATATATACTATGCAAAGTCTAATGGAATAATCATATGAACGAGAGGACATTAAAATTCAAATTCGTCGTTGTTATACTTGCGGTGAATCTAATAGTACAGAAACTTTACTTAAACATCAAAAAAATGGTTTTCTTGTAACTTTTTGACGCTTCTCTTATACAAATCGATCTTGGAAACTATAAACATCACTCACTATATCTATTCCTTGATTGAATAACATGTTAACATGTTCAATGCACTTCATAGTTATTATTAAGACCATCAATGGGGCTTTCTTACAACAATTTCTGCTTTCGAAAATTGCCATCTTCTTTCTTTTTTGCCCTCTGCTTTCCCTTTCTGGATACTTATTTTTCAGAAAATGTCCAAGATGAATGTTCGTCGGAATTGAGTACTTGAGAATATAATTACAATTGCAATCGATGTTGTTATTTTGATGTTTTCTTGCATTTCCCAATAAGAATTTTGCAATGTATCTCCATAAGATTTCTTCAACACCGAGATGAATGTTTATCGGACTCGAGTACTTGAGAATCTAATTGCAAATGCAATAGATGTTGTTATTTTGATGTTTTCTTGCATCTCCCAGTGATGATTTTTCATATTTGTTTCGGTGTGCAAATAAAAGAAAAAAGAACATGGTGGGTGGTTGTTGCTTTGATGGAGTATCCTGCACGTTTTTTGGGTGCCCAAGTTTGACAATTGTTTTTCAACTATTTAGCCATGTTAGGATTTCTGCAATTTTCTTTCTGGTGCCCAAATAAAATAAAAATTTGTCTCCAGCTATACATTTATGGTATGATATCTGAATTTTATCGATGCCCTAATTGAAAAAAAAATAAACTTGGCATGGATTGAAGCATCATCTTGAGATATTCAGATCTCACTATAGAGATTGCATGCGCATAAGATTGTTCGGTCAAAAAATGGTATCAAATTGTTTAATGCAAAGGTCGATGTGTGCTTCTCTATAGAACCTTGTGGGATATTTCTTGCATCTTGTTTGGAGTTTACTTGGTTCTTGGTTGTATGCTTCGTCTCTCAATTTGTACATCGCGAAACTCTGAGTGTTGTTTGGAGGACACAAAACAATATAATTGCAATTTTTTAGCCAGCCAACCCGCAAGTCCGCTTGTCAATTTGTATAGAGTGAAACTTTGGGTGTTGTTTGTAGGACACAAAACTATAGAGTAAATTCTTTGCCATTTAATATAACCTATGTGACTCTAATGTAGTTTGTGGCTCATTTTAGCACTTTTCCTTGATCGATGAACTTGGTAAAATTAATCTCCTGGAATAATTTGAAATAAACGAATATATATTGTGCAAAGTCCAATGGAGCTATCATATCAACAAGAGGCCCTTAAAATTCAAACTGGTTGTTGTTATACTTGCGGTGATATAATCTAAAAAACCTTTGTTTTGTTTACTTAGTTTTTTTTTAAATAAGAGATTTAACATCCTTTAATAATTTTATGTAATTAAATTGTACAATATAAATATTTAATATTAATAATTTAGTATTTAAAAATAATGTTTTTAGATAATTTTAGATAGTTGATAGGGATCACCATTCATAAACAATCGCAATCTTGAGCCTGCCAGCCCTGGAGCCCGTCTGTTAATTTGTATATCGCGAAACTTTGAGTGTTGTTTGGAGGACACAGAACAATATAAATGCAATGTTGATCCTGTCAACCCACAAGTCTGCTTGTCAATTTGTATATCGCGCAACTCTGGGTGCTATTTGTAGGACATGGAACATTAGAGGCCAAATTTTGAGCCCGCTAGCCCGAGAACTCGCGATAAAAAATGTGGCTAAGTATGGAATGAGGGATCCGTACATGCTCTATAAAATCGCATGTCCATACTTTATAAAAGTACATATTTAGTATGTATTACTCATTTTTAGGAAACTTTGTAGGTGCAAAAGTTGGCGGATTCACGTCTTCAAATTTCCACTTACTTTTGTATCATCGGCCCAACCAACCGCTTCCTCGTTTCATATTGTACAAAATGTTTGGATCGCGGCTTTTAAAATAGGTAGATTATCGGATAGGCAGGTTCAACATTGCGTTTCCATTATTCTGCCACCTACAAACAACACCCGGACTTTCGTGATCTACAAATTAGTAATAAAATTGAAATAAAAGAATATATCCCATTTGAAGTATAATGGAACAATCATATGAATGAGAGGACATTAAAACTCAAATTCATCGTTGTTATACTTGCGGTGAAGCTAACAGTACAAAAACTTTACTTAAACATCCAAAATTTGATTTTCTTGTAACTTTTTTATGCTTCTCTTATACAAACAGATCCTGAAAACTATAAACATCGCTCATTGTATCTATTCCTTGATTGAAGAACATGTTAACATGTTTAATGCACTTCATAGTTACTGTTAAGATCATCAATAGGGATTTCTTACAACAATTCCCGCTTTCGAAAATTGCCATCCGCTTTCTTTTTTACCCTCTACTTTCCCTTTCTAGTTACTTACTTGTTTTTCGAAAAATTTCTAGGTGCGGGATTTGGCGGATTCACGTCTTCATATTTCCATTGTTACTTATATCACTAGCCCGACCAACCGCTTCCCCGTTTCATATTGAAAAATCTTTTTGAATTGTGGGTTGCCGCATAGGTGGGTTCAACATTGTGTTTCCATTGTTTCGACGCCTGCAAACATCACCTAGACTTCCGCGATTTACAAATTAGCAAACAAATTCCCCTTCATCTCATTTTCTTTCGCTTTCTGTTTATTTGGTCCTTTTTCCGAGTGTCTCATTCTTTTATATACAACACCCTAAGTTTCGCAATTTACAAATTGCCCTCTCAACATTATGCTTCCACTGTTCCCCTACGTACAAACAACACTCGAAATTCTACGATATACAAATTGACGACCGAAATCTATCACTGAGATAAAATTTGACCATCGACCCCTCACGCCTCCTGGGTATATCTTGTGACCCTTTTTTTTGCAACCCGTACGACTGCTTTCCATACTTGGGCATTTCTTGGAATCTATTTCATGGGTTAGCAGGTAGATGAAATGTACAATGCTTGGTTGTTCTTTGCCATCCCCACTAACTTCGTACTTCTTTCTAGATATGAAATTATTAAGCTTTAATGCTAGTAGTTCATCATGCAGGAACCGTTAATATTTTCATTAATGTCTGGAAGGCCGGAGAATATTTGTCATTACTACAAATTTAAACCAAGATTTGCGGAGAAGAGTGTTATCATTTCCAAGTATTCATTTCAAACATGATGCAATCTCTTTCGTTCTTCGATCGGTTGGTGCATTTAAGAGATCTCTAATTCTTGATCGCTCTTCGTCATCACCGCCACCTTTGCACTTTTTTCTAAATATGCAATTAGTGATATTTAATAGTAACAACTCATTACGCACGAACCCTGGAGATTGTCATTGATCAGCAAAAGGCTTGAGGAGATCTTCCATTGATACGCATTAAACCCGGATTTGCGGAGGGTTATATTATCCCTCCCCAATTTTCATTTCAAACATCGTATGGAGAAAACATAAATTCTCGTTAAGTTGTGGCAATAGTTCTATCCTAGTACAATAAACACCTTCAGGCATGATGGTGAGAGGTTCCAGTATTCCAAGGTAGATTCTTACTACTCATCTCCCTCTCCCCAGGAGAAAAAAATGAGATGGTCCCTTAGTACACCAAGAGATATATTTCAAGCCAAAGAATTCCAAGGCAACCTTGCCTGCTCAGAGAACCTACCCAGTTCCATTAATGGCTGGCGCAGAGGTTGATGTCATAGATTCTGAGCCGCAAGAATATGATCTGATGGATGATGATACGACAATGGATGATGGCAATGCAGACATTGTTCCTCACTCTGTGAGGTATCTTATGACTCTCAAACTATGACGTTTCTTCCAAACCTAAACTCACTTTGAATAGAAATCTTAAATAAATAACTCTCTATAATTCTAATAATTCCCTTAAGACCCAAACTTATTATAATACTCATATTTATATATATATATATAGTATATCATACTTAGGACTTATGGTCCTAATCTCTCATTTTACCTTGGAACAAAATTTGTAGACCACATATAAAGTAACGGGGTTAGGATTATACCCCTTAGTAGAATATAAGTGGCTTAACATAAGATACTTGGAATCATTTCGTATGGTCCAAATCATCGAACAAATTCCCTTGCGGATTAATGGTGTTTAGTGCTCTTCCAGTCACCATTTACATAAAGGTTTGGGTAATGAAATCCCACAATAAAACTTGTTTAACTTTGTCTTAACTAAGCGATTTCTCAACGAAGTCCCATTTGAAAGCTAGGTTAACTGAAACAAAAATAGTTCGAGTTAACGTGTTCTAACTAGTCGTATCAAGAAGGGATGAATCTTAACTTTGTGATTCTTGATATGAGGAGAAGGGTTTCTTGTGAGATAGGAGTTAAAGATCTGAACCTGCTATTAATGGAGGTCCCGTGTGTGTGAGAATCGATGGTTTTCACCTGACCCCTCTTCCAGTCTAGTCACGCCAACTCTGCCCCATCACATGGCCAGGGCCAACCATTCATACTATCAACATTTACTTCGCGTAGTAAGAGATCCTGTATGGTTAAGTGTGTTATTCTATGTAATTTGTGCAGTCCTCCAAAATGGCTCTATGTTTTCTTTCTTAGCAGGAAGGATGTCGACTTAGATGATCTTTCCCGGTGGGAGTAGGAATTGTACCCATCCTCCCTAGTAAGTTTACGATGTTACCGAAATCTAAATAATAGAGTGGAACCTCGCAATGTCATTACAGTGGAAGAACCCCCATACCGTGACTCTTATTATGTCTTTAAATTTTGTTTCACTATTATCGTTTCTCTTTGTAACTTCCTGGATTGTTCCCACTCCTAGAGAATTAGATTATTATGTTGCTTCATCCTCAATCTCTCTGAAAACACTCGGCATTCCACCTCCTTGTTTCTGATTTAAATAATTTGCCCCTGCATAGTTTTTTTCGTGTGTATTTCAATCTTAGGGTTTCGTTATTTTCTCTATTATAGTTATTCTTTACGGTCCCTCTGTTGATATGCCTTGAGGCCTGGTATTGAACTTCCATGAGGTTACGCAGGGTTCTAGTATGTAGTTTGAAGGTCCACACTGTATAATGCATATTACTTTATGTTTCCTAAAGAGAACATAACCCACCCATCTACAGTTTCATTGGACCCTTAACTGATACTTACAAATATAATGTTTCCTTAAAGATTAATGTATTTTATTTGGCATCAAGGAAAATGGGTACACTGTCTTTCTAATAGTTCATTTGGGAAATTCCCTACAGTGTATAATATTCGAGTTTGTAAAACTTCTTGGATTAGTCATGTTTCCTATTGTTATTATCGTTGTATGTGGATAGTATACACCATTCGAAGCTTGATGAATTTAGTAAGGAGGTTAACTTTGTATTTAGCGTTGATTAAAAGAATACCCTCTTCAACATAGCCAGTCGGTTAATAATAGGTTTTGGTTTCGATAGTTCGTATAGTATTTTATTATGTTTGTAACATTTGCACGATTCCTTCGGCCTACTCACACGACACGACTTATTCAATTCGTATTTTAAATGTTAGCATTGTTTGTTCATTTCATTTCATAAAGAAATTGATTTATATGCTTTTGGTATCAACACTAATGATGGGACACTGTTGTTGTGAGGGTACCCATCAGGAAGTCCTTGGACCATCCTCCCCTCGTCCTAGGACATCTACCCAACCAAAATGCGACAAGGGAAAGACATCATATCTACAAGTCATAAGTTAAGTGCCACTCTGATTTAAACTCTTTCTATTATTTATCGTTTTGTTGAAAGTTTTTAATTCATCTTTCTTTTGTTGTATGTTACTAATATTAACTTGTAATCCCTTACTTGGACTTCATCCATGCACAATCCGGATGTAGGCTCCTGCCAATTGCACAAATGGTATCCGACTTCCATTTTTTCACTCTTAAGGGAATACCCTAGGTTTTCTAAGGACTTATACGATTCCAAAACCAAAAGATTAACATCATGGTGAAAGATTCCATTCAAAAGATAGTTCATTCTTTTAACTTTGTATCTTAGAATTTAACATATATATTTTAAAAATAATTATTCAAATGAATATTAATTAGCTATATTAAATGTATTATTATATAACCAGTCATATTTATCTAAAAAGTAAATAGAAAATAATTATTAAAATACACATTAAATAAAATAATTACATTAAATAAAATAATTATATTATAGGTTTTTTTTTAATTTATTGTTCATGAATTGTATAGAATTTATAAAATATATAAAACAGAATTTGTTTTAAAAGATAATAAGTAATTTTTGTTTTATAAATTGTTGTAAAATAGTAAAATAATAAAAGGTGTATTTTCTATCATCAAAATAGACTATATTAATTATGTTTGACAAAGACAAATAAATTCAAAATAATTAAAAAAAAAATGTATTGATTAGATAATTTTGAGATTTATTGCATGCTTAAAATGAGTGCAAATGAACTGAACAAAAGTATAATATAGAAAGGATTACGTTAAGCTAACTAAAAGATGAAAATAAAAGAAAATATTAGTCTTGACATTATTGTATGCTGAAAATAAAAATCTTTTTTTAGATTTTTTTTTAAGATAGATTTAGTATAAATAGGAGTATAAGGCATGAGACATCTTTTTCTTGAGAGTTATTGTAATAAAGCATTGCTCTACTAGGAAATTAAACATTGCTTTCTATAAATAAAGACATCATCTTTGGTTTTTTGTTTCTCTACATTTGGTTGTTGTGCAAGGAATTTCTTCAGTACTGTCATGATAGAATTGTACTTAAGACGGATCTTGTTTAAAACATTTGAATGGTGTGCCCCTTAGAATGAAGGAGATGTTTTATTCCTTTTTTTGCTTAATATGAACTTGACACAAGACATATATAGTTATATATGTAAAGAATTAGTGTAAATCGATCTTAGCTCTAAATTTATCACTACCTAAGAGAGATCAAATGTCACAAGGTGATTTTTTTTATTAAAAAAATATGAGAAAATGTTTACACCTATAAAGATTTGAACCCTCTCTAAATATAATACATCTAGAATTAAAACAAATCTTCTTACATTAATCATATATGGGTATGATACAATTAACTCTTGCGAATATAATTCTTTTTTGTAGTAGATAGTTCAATTATTAATATGAGATATTTCAATGATAAATGATAGTAGATGACATATCCATTCAATAAAAATATATAATTATATTAAATTATTTTTTTATTTTTTAATAATAAAAAATAAATAAAACAAAATAAATGTTATAATTTATTTAGGTGTAAAATGCATACTCAAAATAATATATAAATAATTATATTTATCTAAAAATTTAGATATATATTTTAAAAAAATTATTCAAATGAATATTAAAATGTTCCTGATGTATCAGGGAATTCAGATGGCACTAGTTATATTGTCAGTGTTGGTTTTCGGACGCCTCCGAAGCAAAACCTGAAGGTGAATTTTGATACAGGCCAGGACGTGTCAAGTCTGGGTCCTCGACTTACAAGAGCCTGGATTGCAAGTCCTGTTAGCGTTAAGTGGATGTCAAAAATGAGTGCAACCTTGATGGGGACCAACTCTCGGCGCATATGAGTCAGGACACACTGTGGCTGGGTTCTCAGTCCTTTAAAAACTTCGGATTCGGATGCGGATACGATTTCAAAGGATACACTAGCAATCCTTCTATTGGACGCCTCGGTTTGGCCAAGGGCTCGCTTTCACTGCCTTCTCAGTCCAAAAGAAGAATCTTCTCCTACTGCCTTCCGGACTTTCTGAATCCGAAAGAGGAAGGAAAACTAAGAGTGGGCCTGGATGTGTCCATTCCCTCCAACTCAAAGTTCACCGCTATGCTGTCGAGTCCTATTGAGCCTTCGTGGTATTTTGTTGGAATCACAGTTGGGAACACCCGGTTGAATTCACGTGGAGGCGGGACGATCGTGGACAGCGGAGTCCTTATCAGCCAACTAGTGAAGCCGGCCTACGATGCTTTAAAAGTGGCTTTTCTGAAGCAGTTCAAGCTTGGTCCAAGGAAGAAGTCGGGATTCCCATTAGAAACTTGCTTCACCTATTCCGACGACATTGCAAAGCTTCAAATTCCAGCTATAACATTCCATTTTAAGGATGGGCTCAATCTCTCTATCAGTCGAAATGGAATTTTGGCATCAGTAGCGGACGACGCAGTTTTCTTAGCGTTCTTTCCCTCGGGAGGTGCTGATTTGAGCATCCTAGGAACTCTTCAACAACAAGGTTACACTGTCTCTTTTAATTAATACAGCAAAAGAATCGGCTTTGCTCCTGTTGCCTCCTGCTACTAACCGATATGTTGGTGATCATCCTCATTAATGTGCGAATTTACATGACAATAAGATGCTTTATGTACAATTTGGAATTTTATGAAAGAAATAAAACTTCATACATAATAGCATTACTATTCGGAATTTCTGTGCGAATTTACGTGACAATAAGTTGCTTTATGTACAATTTGGAATTTTATGAAAGAAATAAAACTTCATACATAATAGCATTACAATTAGGAATTTCGGTTATTGTTGACAATATTCTATATTATCATTATGAATATGGAAGATTATCATTATGAATATTGAAGATGTACATATCAGACATCAATTATCACTAAATGACTTACACACAATATAGAATGACCACTACCCTGCCATTATTGTATGAAAGAACATTAAAGGAGGTATTTATTTTGTAGAAAATATTTTAATATGCATAGATTTTAGGAATATATTACTGAATACACGACATTTTTTTAACAAGGCATAAGAAAGGGATATTGTAGAGTACTATCAATTATAATTTTTTTTATTTGCATAAGGATATTCATAATGGAGCGGCAAGGCATGAGAAAGGGATATTGTAGAGTACTATCAATTATAATTTTTTTTATTTGCATAAGGATATTCATAATGGAGCGTATCAATATGACTTAGTAATGGGCAATTGTTTAGGAAGGCCTATGAAAAGGGTATCCTAGGAATAGGAATAGGAATTGCTAGTGAGTTGAGCTCTTTCATTTCTGCAAAAACAAATAAAAAGTGCTAAGAAAAAATCATATTCTCACTATAATCAATCAATTATCATGTTATTACAAGTCAACACTTTCTTTCATTGGCATAAGGATCATGGCTAATTGGATATTATATGTTGTTGTGGATGATATCTCGTAAGAAATGAAACATTATTTTTTGTATAGAAAGGTATATGTGTTGTAGAAACAATTCCAAGATGCATAAAATTTAAGCATATCTCACTTAAAATAAGAATTTTTTTAATGATCAAAATGATATAAGGTGAAGTATGAAAGCGCTATGCCCGTTCACTAGTAATAAAAACATCGTTCACAGCTAAAAAGAAGTAAGGAAGGAAAAACATAACTTCTATTCTTTTGTTTCATAACAAATGTGTATCTTATTGTATTTGATGCAGTGATGTCCAAATGGACAAGAGAGAAGTTGAATTCCACTAGAACTCTAACACCTTCAAGTCATTAATTGCTATCTTTTTCCTAGCCTAGTATGTAGGTTTATAAAAAAAAAATCACACTGAACAATTTATAGTGTTTGTTGTTAAGGTGAGGAAGTTTGTAAAATGAGGGAATCATAGTCCTCATTTTGTTTATGTGAAACTTTGTTGTACATTGACTTAAAATTTATCAACCTGTAGAAATATCTGTTGATTTATTCAATAAGCTAGGCTCAAGCATGGAGTTCATTCCGTTTTTAGCATTTTACTTGAACCATAGACATTCGTAGTTTCACCATTAACAGTTTTTTCAGCAACCAAGATCACAAGAAGAAAACACCATGCACAAGTACAAAATAAGTATCCTGGGAAACCCTTCTCAACAAGGGAAGAAAACCCAACCAATCCTTTGCTATATTCCCAAAGAGAAAGACCTCCACCACCATAAAACCTAAGACACAAAAGGGTGCTCACAAACCCTGGAAGACTAGCCCCAAGAGAGTTGTGGACTTTTCTCAAGAGCGGACTTTTCTCAAGAACTAGTGTTTGCTGAAATTTCCAAACTCACACTTGTAATATATTTTTTCAATGGGGATTTTACCTTTACTTATATTATACTAAGCCTATCAACAATAGTATCTATTGGCACAACAAGGCCGAACTAAATAACTCACAATATAATTAATAATTACCATATTAATTATCTTTTACTTTATGGTGGGGTCAACATGTATCCTTTACATCACAAATAGGGTTACAAGTAAGTCTAACTCTTTGTACAATATAGCAAGGGATTGCATACACCCACTAGTGCTCAGCCACTAGGGGCACATCAGCCACATCTCATTGTGTATCACAAGAGAACCACAATCACTAATGCTCAACCACTAGGATCACGTTCACCTGTGCTCAACCACATTATATATATTTTTTTCCGATTAATTATATTAAAAAAAATGATTAAAGATGTTATGAGAAAGATGTTCACCTTAAATAAATAATAAGAATATAAAATAAACAAACAATCATTTTTATGAAGAACCTACAAAAATTTTATTTTTTTATTTTTTTTATTTAAACTTATCAAATTCTCAAATGTAATAAATAACAATTTGACAATATGTCTCCATTTATCTGTGTGGCTGAATTTGAAAATATCCTATATTTTATATAGAATTTTTTTTTTATATATTATACTCTAATATCATAATTGAAATTCTTCTATAGATTCAAACTGAGAAAGAAATTTCATGTTCAATAAAAGGGTACGGGTTATATAGGGCGAATATAAATTAGGGTTTGGGTGAGATTGATTCAAAATTATTCCTCAAAAATTTGTACTTAATATGTTTTTTTTAATTTTTAATATTTTATTATATTTTTAATAATTTTATTGTAATGATCTTTAAATAAATATCTTTACTTAATTTTATAATAAGTAGATTTACTAAATTTATTATATTTTAATAAATATATTTTATTAATTCAGATTGAAAATTTAAAAAAATATCAACTAGAAACAAAGTTTAAAAAATTTGTTTTAAATATGGTCTTTCTTTATCTTTTTGATTAGTTAAAACTTGGGAGCATTAGGAGTCAAAGGTCTCTAATATAGAAGTATTTGTCTTGTGTTTGACATAGAACAAAAAAATGCACCGCAGAGGAATAAGAGGCATAGCTTGTTATATTAGAAATCTCTTCACATTCAACTTCATCAGGTCAACCCTCTCAATAAATACATTTGGATGAAGATGTAAATAGCAATTTGCTATTTTTCACCTATTGATTCTATTTTTTATAAGAAAAACAATCTAGATAACAATTGTCCCTATAATAATTTAGAACAAGATATAAGGTAATATCTCCTCGTAGGAGAATTTAATGCTAGTACTTAAATTAAACAAGCTACTATTTTAAGTACTGATTCCAGGATAGATAAGGACCTTGTTTTATCTAATAGATATAAAAGAAGCTCTAAAGACCTAATTGAGAATTTTTTTGGTACCGAGTTGGTCAAGCTCTGTAGCTGTCAAGACCTAATAATTTGCAATGGAGTAATGAAGTGGTCAAAATTCAACCAGATGACTTGTATTAATGGGATAGGTAGTAGTGTTGTAGATTATGTGATAACTATCCTCGTTTCCAACCAAATAGAAAATTTTGACCTTTTAAATTTATTTTCATACACATATCTTGGAATTGATATTCAACACAAGCTCAAATGGAATTATAGAATTGAGAAAAGGATTATTGGGGGATGGAAAGCTTATTATGGGATTGAAAACAATTGTAAATGAGTTGATCTTTGGAGTTGGGATAAGAATAAATTCCTCTTTGAGACTCTTTTTTCACTTGTTATTCTTTATGGATGTGAAGTATAAGGTTCTAGTATTTCTCGTGAATCTTAGAGAAATATAGAGACAATACAAAATAATTTTATAACCTACAATCTCAAAATTAATGGAAATACGCCCTATCCCATTCTCCTCTTAGAAACAAGGATCTCCCCCATTGAGAGAACAACTATGACTAGGTATCTAATGTATAAGAATAATTTAAACATCATGGAAGACAAAAGGCTTCCTAAAATTGCTTCAAAATCGAGTCGTAACCACCATTGACTCAAGCGAGGATGGAATAAAGATGCCTGGTGTTGTCTAAACTATTGGGAAATCATGGAAGACATCATTTTTCATAATAAATATACTATTAAAAAATTCTTCAAATCAAAATTTAAGGAGAAAATGTGGTGTGATAAAGACTTAGAGGAAAAAAGAAAATTAAGGTATTATAAGGATGTAATCAACCCTAATCTAGAAGATCAAAATTATCTATATGTTTTTCCAGGTGTAAAGAAAAAAATAACCATTGCTAAGTTATGAACAAATTCTCACGAGCTCCATAGTGAAACTGGGCATTGGTCAATTCATAAAACGTCATGGGATGAAAGAGTGTGTCACCTTTGTGACACTAAGAAGGTTGAAGATGAAAAATACTTTCTCTTCGATTCTCCATCCTATACCCATATTAAATATCATTTTCAAAATATTTTTCACACTACCAACCTTCCTAACCTCTTAACTCAACAAAACTATGGTGATCTTGGAAAGCTTCTCTTAATGTTTTTCGAGCACAGAAAGAAAATTCTAAAGAATCGCAAGTAGTCACTTACCCTATTAAGGTCCGATAGACCATTTTGGTCTTAATGGACGTTGATCATCATCATCATCATTATATTTTTTATAATTTTATTGTAATGATCCTTATATAAATATTTTTACTTAATTTTATAATAAAAATATTTACTAAATTTGTTATATTTTAATAAATTTATTTTAATAAATATATTTTATTAAGTCACATTGAAAATTAAAAAAATAAATATCTTCTAAAAACAAGTTTAAAGTTTAAAATGTAGAGGAAACATATCCCAAAAAATTTAGAATAAAAAATATGAAAATTAATATGTCAAAAGAATATATAGATAAATCCATTTGTAATAGATATTTTATAGTATATTTTATTTTTTAATAGAATGCTTCATTTCAATTTATTATTAAGAAAGAGGCATTTGGATGTTTTTTTATGTGAGATATGGCTTAGTGTTTTGGATTGGGAACTACCATGTAAACAACCAAGTTTCCACTTAGATGATTGTAGAGGCTTCACTTGTTTGTTTCTGTGTAGAAAGATGTTTGACCTTTCATAATTGGTTTCCATTTTTCATTACATCGTAAATTGTTTTAGTATCTTTGCAAGAGATTAACAAAACATAGAGAACTTGAGCCTTGTACGAATAAATGTGGAGAATACCATGGGCTAGTTTCAAAACACATAGAGATAAAAAAATATATATGTTGGCTAGTTGGCCATAGTAAAAATAGCCATAAATTTAAGTAATAGTAATAGATACTTTATTTGGACGTGAGTCATGGCCAAGGTGTTGGTSCACCACTTAATAAATAGTATATTATCAATTTTTTTGTGCTAATTTGACCACCTATCTATCAAGATATSAAATTCAAACTTGGGAAGCTTGTTGTTCAATGGTCAAGTGGGGGGAGGGTGGCCACAATGATAATGAATATATCTCTAATATTCCTTTCACTTTCAAACTAAGATACTCAATTGATTGTATGTTTTGTTACAATATTGATCAAAATGACTTGATCTAGAATGAAGGTGTGCTTTTCATGAAACTTGACCCATTGTGCATGATGCCATCATCTAAAAATCCATAAGACAAACTTGGATATTAATCTAAAAATGCATATTTTCAAGAATCAGGGCTCCATCATATTAGGTGAAATGAACAAAATTAACATGTTTAAAACTATGGTCATTTCATTTTCTCTAGAAAAAGAAGATAATCTATGTGAACTTCTAACCAAGAAGTTTGTATTTCGAGGCAATAAAAATTTGATATTTTAATAATAATAGGTGGACAACTCGGTCATGGAACACTAAATATCTAACACACATTGAACCCTAAATCCCAATAGAAATAGGTGGAAATAATAACGAGGTCAATACCTATGGATAAACAAATTATAGAAAATTAAAAATCAAGTCACCGGATATTAGTAAAACATTCATGGATTAAAATCCATTGTGCAATACTAGAAAATGTTATATTTTTGTTCAATAATGTACATCTACATTGCAAAGCTAGAAATTCCAGGTTTAACATTCCATTTTAATGATGACGTCAATCTCCCTATCATTAAAAATGGAATTTTGGCACTAGCGAATGATGTTATTTGCTGAGCATTCCTTCCCTCCGGAGGTAATGATTTGAGCATCCTAAGAACTCTTCACCAACAAGGTTACATTGTTTCTTTCAATCAACACAACAAAAGAATCATCTTTTCTCATGTTACTTCCACCTACTAACCTATATGTTGGTTACCATCCTCATCAATGTGCGAATTTACATTATTATGAATCTTTGTTAGTGTTGACAATATTTTATATTATCATTATGAAGATTGAATATAAAGTTATTATATAGATTTTTTTCAACTAATTCTAAAAAAAATCAAAAGTATTTATGGAAAAGATGTTCACATTAAATCATAACAAAAATAAATAAATAATCCATCTTAAAAAGTAACTAGAGAAATATAAAATAAATAAATAATCCTTAGAATTTCTAGAAGAATATAATTTTTTTTTATGTATAATATTTTGATCATTTAATAAGAACATATTTATAATAATTTAAAATTAAGTAATAAAAAATTATATTTAAAGAAATTTGATTCCTCTTAAATGAATAAACTCATTTTAAAATATATATATATATATATATATATATATATATATATATATATATATATATATATATATATATAATAGATTATGAAATTTAAAACGTGGTAATTTAAAAATATAAAATAGATTAAGAAATTTAAAATGTGGTAATTGTTTTATATTTAAATCTACAACTTGTCAAATGTAATAAAAATCTAATATCAAATTTTAATAAAAATATAATCTCTATGATAAATTAAAAAAAATAAAAATTGTACACTATAAAGTATTTGATCTCATAAAATTATTCGTAATAAATTGAAATTTTAAATAAATCTTTATAAATAGATATTAGTAATTTTGAGATTTTGTAAATAATAATTATATATATATAATCTTTTAAATGTATTCGTGATAAATTAAAAGTTTAAATAAATTTTTATAAATAAATATTAGTAATGTAAACAATGATATATATATATATATATATATATATATATATATATATATATATATATATATATATATATATATATAACTTGAGTTGAATGTTTGTTGTGGCATCATTTCTTTAAGGGTATAATTAGTTGATTAGCTTTCATTATTATTAGAATCAATAAAATAAGATTTTTGTGTGAGTTGAGGTGATCTCTTAGTTTACGATATGTCCCCATCTACTAGCATTCTAAATTTATGGAGTTCATCTCAACAATAATTTAGAGTGGGAATATGTTTCCATCTATTTATCTATTTTTGTGAATGAATTTGACAATATCATATGTTTTATGTTTTTTTATTTATATAAAGTATAATTTGTATATATTATACTCTAAAACTATAATTGAAATTTTAACCTGTTTTCAAAATGTTAGACAAAGACATTTCAAGTTCAATAAAAAGTTATGGTTTATAGAGTGTATATAAATTAGGGTTGGAGTGAAATAGATTCACGTCGAAATTTTGTATTAAATATAATTTCTTTATATTCTCATTGTTTTATTATATATTTTATAAGTTTATTGTAATGATTTTTAAATAAACATATTTAATTAATTTTATAATAATTATATTTATTAAAATTATTATATTTTAATAAATATATTTTATTAAATTACATTGAAAATAATTTTTTTTTATCAATTATGAATAAAGTTTAAAAAAAACTTTATACACGGTTTTTTTAACCTTTTCAATTTTTTATTATATCAAGATCATATGTGTAATATTTTGATTATTTAATATTTAATATTAACATATTTATTATAACATAAAATTAAATAATAAATCTTCACATTCAAAAATTTTAAATGAATAGATTCAATTTCTTTAAATAATTGGTAAATTTGAAATTTAAATAAATATTTATAAAATAATAATAATATTAAAATTTTATAAACAATGCTATAATATATATAAAACATGAATTAAATGTTATATATATATATATATATATATATATATATATATATATATATATATAAATTAAAAGTTTGTTGGGTCAGCTTATTTTATTTAAGGGTAGAATTAGTTGATTAGTTTTCATTATTATTAGGATCACTAAAATGAGGTTTTTGTTTGAGTTAGGGTGATTGCTTGTTATACCATGGGATATGTCCCCATGTACGCTCTTTTTAAACTTATGGAATTCATATTGACAATAACATAGTGTGGGAATATGTCTCCATCTATCCGTGTGGGGTGACTTTGAAAATATCCTATATTATATATATAAAGAATCATTTGTATATATTATACTTTAAAATCATAATTGAAATTCTACTATACTTTCAAAGTAAAGTGTCAAACAATGGCCTTTCAGTTTTAATAAAAGGGTATGGTTTATAAGATGTGAAATATATCTTCAAAGTATTAGACAAAGCTATTTAATAAAAAGATATAGTTTATAGGGTACACATAAATTAGGGTTGGGGTGGATGGATTCAAAATTATTCGTTAAATTTTTGTATTAAATAATTTATTTATTTTTTTCATTTTCTTATTATATTTATTTCTAATTTTAGTATAATGATTTTTAAATAGATAATTTTAATTAATTTTATAATAAATATATTTATTAAAATTATTATATTTTAATAAATATATTTTATTAAATTGGAAATTAAAAAAATATCAATTATAAAGAAAGTTTAAAAAAAATTGTACATCACTTGTCACTCTTTTTTACTTTTTCATTTTCTTATTATATTTTTTATAATTTTATTGTAATGATCTTTAAATAAATAATTTTACTTAATTTTATAATAAATATATTTAATAAATTTATTATATTTTAATAAATAGATTTTATTAAATTAAATTGAAAAAAAAATAAAAAAATCTATCAACTAGAAATAAGTTTAAAATTTAAAATGTATACAAAACTAACTATTTGAGGAAACATATGAGTGAGGGCGTGGCTCGCCGTGAGAGTTTAACCATTTCCGGGCCAAGCCCACTCACCTTTGAAACCCTAGCCGCCTTGCTCTGGTATCCGAGTGCAGGAAGCGATATGCAGCAGCCGAGCACCCAGGGTTCGGCAATTCGCCCGTGTTCTGGTCCAGGGCAGCGGAATGGTGTTGCAACATTTTGCCTGAGCGTTTGCTCGCGATTTGGAGAAGCGGTTCTGGTGTTTCAGCGTATTGTTTGGTTACAGGGACGCGTCTAGCAGCGACCAGGGTTTATAATGCGCGGATCATATTCCACGGCAGCACCTTCAGAGGGTCCTTGCGAGGCCTGAGATCGCCTACGGGTTTGCATGCGGGTGGGTACAGTGGTATTGGCTCACCATTACAATTTGATCTTGTTTGCAGGAGGTCGGCTACGATGGCCCCAGATCTAAACGCCGAGAAGGGAAAAGATCCTTTGGAAGCTTTCAAGGCGTTAGTTCGTTCGGCAGGCCCCAAACCCAAGCCTTCTCTCTCGTCCAAGTTTGTTAAGGAGATGGAGGAGATCCCCTCTCTGGAGCTAACTCCAGAGCAGCCTTGCTCTCTTGCCCTCCTTCTAGCAGAAACGTCCCTCATCGGAAAGTTTACGGGGTTATGGCCTAGCCCCAAAGCGGTGGAGGCATGGACGAATGACCGTTGGAAATCACTGATAAAGGGAAACGTTTCTCTGTTTGCAGTAGGCAGGGGTTTTTTTGTTTTCAGTTTCTTGAGAAAAGAGGACTGTGATCTAGTCTTCAGATCTGGGCCCTATTTCATGGGGTCGAGAGGACTGTTCTTAGCCCCCTAGACTCTTTACTTCAATCCCGAAGCCGAGATTACCGCAGCTCCAGTATGGGTTAGGCTGCCTCATCTACCCTTGCATCTATGGGGGATAGAATCTCTGGAGGACATCGGAAATAAGCTTGGGCGTTACCTGGACAAAGTAGAACCGAAAGGGGACCAGTATACCTGCGCTCGCATTTGTGTTGAGGTTAACCTCGAGAAAGGTCTTCCGGAAGCCATTAAGCTCTCCCTGGGGGATTGGAGCCATATCCAAGAG
>ML815372.1:77924-100426 GCA_009831015.1 Picea engelmannii
TTGTTCGGAAAGTGGATTAAGATTTCTTACGGATAATGACTTCCCATTGTAGTTAACATGGAAGGTAGACTGATTGTTGATGTATCATATACAATGAATTCCCATTATGGGGACTGGTCTAGGACAGTCATTCTTCTTGGCAGTCACTCTGAGCAGTGGTCAAGTAGAATGGTCCACCTCGCCGGGCAGTCATTCTTTCAAAGTTCACAGTTGTGAGAAGTTTTGAAGAATCGTCCGTTTTGGAGGTTGATGTAGGACATACATTCCTCGAGGGTTATACAGTCTCTCTAGGTTACACTTTAGTGTCAAAGGAATGGCCAAGGGTGGGGAATGGTCCGGATAGTTATTCCTCGAGGGCAGACTCATTCTCTCTAGGTTACACTTTGTTTAGTGTCAGAGGAATGGCCCAGGGTGGGAAGTAGTCCAGGCTCAAAAATTAGGGGTATTTATTCCTCGAGGGCAGACTCATTCTCTCCAGGTTACACTCTATCTAGTGTCGGAAGAATGGCCCTAGGTGGGGAATAGTCCAGGACAGTCATTCCTTAGGGTAGACTCATTCCCTCTAGGCTACACTTTGTTTAGTGTCGAAGGAATGGCCCAGGGTAAGGAATGGTCCAAACATTTCTCGAGGGAAGACTCATTCTCTCCAGGTTACACTTTTTTTAGTGTTGGAAGAATGGACCAGGGTGGGAAATGGTCCAGGTTCAGAAATCAGAAACAATCCTTCTTCCCTGGTTGAGAAGAATGGGGCAGATAGCCCATTGTTGATATTCTACATTGAGGGCAGACATTCCTTCAGATCTCACAGAAGTGAGTGAAATATTGGCCCAGATGATTATTGTTGATATTCTATACTAAGGGCAGACACTCTTTCAGATCTCACAGACGTAACTGAAAGATTGGCCCAGTTGATTCAGTTTTTATCATAAAATTGTTTCTATGCAGGTGAAGACTACTGTGGTGGAAGACATTCTTTCAGATCTCACAAATGTGAGTGAAAGATTGGCCCAAATGATACAGTTTCTGTCATAACATTGTTTCTATGCAGGATGCTCTCAGATGTTTGTTATGAAGACTATATGACAGTAGATGAGGACTACTGTGGTGAATATGTTTCACTGTTCGCAACATTACGTTGTTGATCAAGTACTGGTGTGTTACTTGATGTGGTATTTAACCACTAGATTGTAGTTATGTACTACTATGAATAGACATAGGTGTGTTCTATCATTTTTCTAATTGCCTTGAAGACTATCAGCAGTTTATTGGAGATGATGATCATTCAGATGAATGATGAATAGATATTTTCCAGACGGAAAACAGTTCAGAGATTTTACTCCTCTTGTATCACTCCATGGTGAGAGTGACTTATGTAGCATCATATCTAACTACACAGATGAAGTATGGTTTCGAGAGATGATGCAACTGACAGTGATGGTGATGGTGCTGCTCATGATCTAGTCATGAAAGAGTCTAGATGACTATATTGATGCTACCGGGTAAATGGTATGTTTTTTGCTCAAGACCATTACCTGTAAATACCTCTCTAGCTAGGAGGGAGTGTTAATATTATGGTAGTTGTGGGAGGTATTTATCCCCACGTGTGAACCTGATGAGAATAGAAGACTCCGGGAAGCAAGAGAAACCCTAATGAATTGGCTAATAACCCTAGAAGCCTTGTCATCTCAAGAAGATAATTTATATTAGGCTATTAGCCTCCAAGAGAAGAAGTCAGCCAGAATTAATAATAATATACTGAACAGACACATACCCAGAAGGAGAAGTCGGCCCCAACAAACTGGAAGGATTACTATAAATATAGGGCACCAGTTCTCATTTGACAGCATCTCATAATTGCAGTTTCCCAGTTGGTGCGCACTGTAGTTACAGTCTGGTGCGCAGGTTTGGAGGAGGGTTGCAGGTGCAATTGCAGTAACAACTAGTTTTAGTATTGGCTTGGATATCTTATGGCTAGGGTTTGGAACATCTGATCAGTCTTTTCTGATGCGCTATCCTTGGGGATTGATGCACTACTTTTTGTTTGTCTATCTAGCCTAGGGTCTGCTTCTCGAGGAATTATCAGGTCAAGGTTAAGGTGCTCAGAGGGAGGCTTCGACCTATGGTTGGGTGACGAAGGTATCATCAATGGTAAAATGAGCGCACCATCTTCTATATTCTAACAGCAGCTTCAATTGTTCGATACCTATTTAAATTTGTTTTTGTTAATGGAACAACAATTGCATAAAGGGAAATTTCCACTTATGCTCTTCAAAAATGTAACAAAGAAAAGGGATGTTAGAAAAAGGATCTTTCGCACAACCCAAGCAACATTTGTAACAGAGTTGGGAAAAGACATAGTATAGGATCTGAAGAAACTAACTAACTCTACAACTGTTGTGCGTATACATCTACAGAATCATCCCCACTTTGCTCATACAAATAACCTTCACTAAATTTATGCAGTTTGTTTATTTATTTATTATTTTTTGGGGGGGTTGTGCAGTTGTGTATTACATGTTTTAGTGTATTAATTCCTATGCTCATGTTTCCAGGTTAAAGGTGTTTTGGTTGCAGCGAATGCGTACTCAACCCCCTTTGAGCCTATATGTGCGAAATGAAACTCTCTTGCTTCTGATTCTACTTTGATAAGTGATGAAATGATTGCTTATCTGTGATGTAGTGGAAAATGTCCATATATATATGGACATTGCCTCAATGTTGTCATCCAAACCGTGAGCAACACAACCATGCATTGTACAATTAGGCAGCCTCTGTTACAAGTTGTGCTTCCTGGGTTAGCTTAATTGTCATATGAAGCATACCTACAGAAAAAGGAAAGTAGTGTGTACATGCTGTGCAACTTTCAGATACACAACAAATTTACCTTAAATGAGGACAATGCAATATTGCATATCGACTGAAGAAAAAAAAAAAAAAACAAGAAAAAAAATCATATCAAGCTTTGGTAGGAAACAAAAATATCTCATGTGTCTCTGTAATACAATATTGCATATCGGAAATATTTCATTGGCAATAAACAATATTGCATCGACAATATCTCATGTGTCTCTGTTAAAAGAAAGAAAAAAAAATCAAGCTTTGAAACTAAACAAAAATATCTTATGTGTACTTGTAATATTTCTTCAACACCCAGATGAATGTTCGTCGGACTAGAGTACTTGAGAATCTAATTACAAATGCAATCAATGTTATTATTTTGATGTTTTCTTGCATCTCCCAGTAAGAATTATGCAATGTGTCTCTGCAATATTTATTCAACACCTAGATGAATGTTCATCAGACTCGAGTACTTGAGAATCTAATTACAATGCAATTGATATTGTTATTTTGATGTTTTCTTGCATCTCCCAGTGGGGATTTTTCATATTTATTTCGGTGTGAAAATACAAGAAAAAAAAATGGTGGGTGGTTGTTTCTTTGATGGAGGATCCTGCATGGTTTTTGGGTGCCCAAGTTCGAAAATTGTTTTTCAACTATTTAGCCATGATAGTATTTTTGCAATTTTATTTCGGGTGCCCGATTAAAATAAAAATGTGTCTCCAACTATAAATTTATGGTATGGTATCTACATTTTCTTGATTCCCTAATTGAAAAGAAAAAGGAACTCGGCATGGATTCAAACATCAACTTGAGATATTCAAATCCCTCTATAGAGATTGCACACGCATAAGATTGTTCGGTTCAAAAATGATATCAAATTGTTTGATGCAAAGGTCGATGCGTGTTGCTCTATGGAACCTTGTGGGATATTGTCTGCGGCCTATTTGGAGTCTACTTGGTTCTTGGTTGTATGCTTTGTTTGTCAATTTGTATATCGCGGAACTCCGAGTGTTGTTTGGAGGACACAGAACAATAGAATTGCAATTTTTTAGCCAACCAACCCGCAAGTGTGCCTATACATTTGTATAGCACAGAACTCTAGGTGTTATTTGTAGGACACAAAACTATAGAGGACATGCTTTTCCCTTTAATATAAGCTCTGTGACGCAAATGTAGTATGTGGCTCGTTTTAGTACTTTTCCTTGATCGATGAACTTGGTAAAATTAATCTCCTGGAATAATTTGAAATAAACGAATATATATTGTGCGAATTCCAATGGAGCCATCATATCAACAAGAGGCCCTTAAAATTCAAATTGGTCGTTGTTATACTTGCGGTGATAGAATTTAAAAAGGCTTTCTTTTGTTTACTTCATTTTTTTTTTAAATAAGAGATTTAACATCCTTTAATAAATTTGTGTAATTAAATTGTACAATATCAATATTTAATATTAATAATTTAGTATTTGAAAATAATGTTTTTAGATAATGTTAGATACTTGATAGGGATCACCATCTGTAAACAATCTCAATCTTGAGCCCGCTGGCCCTAGATTCCATCTGTCGATTTTTATATCATGGAACTCTGAGTGTTGTTTGGAGGACACGAAACAATAGAAGTGCAATGTTAAGTCATCCCGCCCGCAAGTCCGCCTGTAAATTTGTATATCGCGGAACTATGGGTGCTATTTCCAGGAAACAGAACAATAGAGGTCCAATTTTGAGCCCACCAGCTCGAGAATCCGCGATCCAAAAAGTCGCTAAGTATGGAATGAGGGATCCGTACATGCTCTATAAAATCGCATGTCCATACTTTATAAAAGTACATATTTAATATGCATTACTCGTTTTTCAGAAAAATTCTAGGTGTAGAAGTTGGCGGATTCATGTCTTCAGATTTCCACTTACTTTTATATCACCAGCCTGACCGACCTCTTCTCCATTTCATATTGTAAAAACGTTTTGGATCGTGGGTTTCCGAATAGGCGGTTTACCGGATAGGCGGGTTCAACATTGCATTTCCATTGTTCTGACACTTGCAAACAACACCCGGACTTCCACGATCTACAAATTAGCAATCAAATTCAAATAAAAGAATATATACTATGCAAATTCTAATGGAACAATCATATGAATGAGAGGACATTAAAATTCAAATTCATCGTTGTTATACTTGTGGTGAAGCTAACAGTACAAAAACTTTACTTAAACATCCAAAAATTGATTTTCTTGTAACTTTTCGACGCTTCTCTTATACAAACAGATCCTGGAAACTATAAACATCCTTCGCTGTATCTATTCTTTGATTGAATAACTTGTTAACATGGTTAATACACTTCATAGTTATTGTTAAGACCATCAATGGGGCTTTCTTATAGTAATTCTCACTTCTGAAAATTGTCATCCACTTTATTTTTTGCCCTATCCTTTCCCTTTTTGGTTACTTACTCGTTCTTTGGAAAACATCCCAGATGAATGTTCATTGGACTCGAGTACTTGAGAATCTAATTACAAATGCAATGGATGTTGTTATTTTGATGTTTTCTTGCATCTCCCAGTAAAAAAATTTCAATGTGTCTCTGCAATATTTCTTCAACACCCAGATGAATATTCGTCGGACTCGAGTACTTGAGAATCTAATTACAAATGCAATGGATGTTGTTATTTTGATGTTTTCTTGCGTCTCCCAGTGAGGATTTTGCATATTTGTTTCGGTGTGAAAATAAAATAAAAGAAAAAACATGGTGGGTGGTTGTTCCTTTGATGGAGGATACTGCACGTTTTTTGGGTGCCCAAGTTCAACAATTGTTTTTCAACTATTTAGCCATGATAGGATTTCTACAATTTTCTTTCGGGTGCCCGAAAAAAATAAAAAATTGTCTCCAACTATACATTTATGGTATGGGTAGCTGCATTTTCTCGATGCCTTAATTGAAAAAAAAAGTAACTCGGCATGGATTGAAATATTAACTTGAAATATTCAGATCTCGCTATAGAGATTGCACGCGCATAAGATTGTTCGGTCCAAAAATGATATCAAATTGTTTGATGCAAAGGTCAATGTGTGTTGTTCTATGGAACCTTATGGGATCTTTCTTGTGTCTTGTTTGGAGTTTACATGGTTCTTGGTTGTATACTTAGTCTGTCAATTTTTATATCGTGGAACTCCGAGTGTTGTTTGGAGGACACAAAACAATAAAATTGCAATTTTTTAGCGAGCCAACCCGCAAGTCCGCCTGTCAATTTGTATAGCGCGGAACTCTGGGTGTTATTTGTAGGACACAGAACTATAGAGGACATGTTTTTCCCTTTAATATAACATCTATGACACAAATGTAGTATGTGGCTTATTTTATCACTTTTCCTTGATCGATGAACTTGGTAAAATTAATCTCTTGGAATAATTTGAAATAAACGAATATATATTGTCCAAATTCCAATGGAGCTATCATATCAACAAGAGGCCCTAAAAATTCAAATTGGTCGTTCTTATACTTGAGGTGATAGAATTAAAAAAAGCTTTGTTTTGTTTACTTCATTTTTTTTTAAACTAAGAGATTTAACATCCTTTAACAATTTTATGTAATTAAATTGTACAATATCAATATATAATATTAATAATTTAGTATTTGAAAATAATGTTTTTAGATAATGTTAGATAGTTGATAGGGATCACTATCCGTAAACAATCGTAATCTTGCGCCCGCCAGCCCTGGAGTCCGTCTGTCAATTTATATATCGCAGAACTCCGAGTTTTGTTTGGAGGACAAGAAAGAATAAAAGTGCAATGTTGAGCCAGCCAGCCCACAAGTCCGCCTGTCAATTTGTATATCGCAGAACTCTGGGTGCTATTTGTAGGACACAAAACAATAGAGGCTCAATTTTGAGCTCGCCAGCCCGAGAACCCACGATCCAAAAAGTGGATAAGTATGGAATGAGGGATCCATACATGCTTTATAAAAGCACATGTTCATACTTTATAAAAGTAAATATTTAGTATGTATTACTCGTTTTTCAGAAAATTTCTAGTTGCAGAAGTTGGTGGATTCACGTCTTCATATTTCCACTTACTTTTATATCACCAGCCTGACCGACCGCTTCCCCGTTTCATATTGTACAAAATTTTTGGATCGTGGGTTTCCGAATAGGTGGGTTACTGTATAGGCAAGTTCAACATTGCATTTCTATTGTTCCACCGCCTGCAAACAACACCCAGACTTCTGTGATCTACAAATTAGCAATCTAATTGAAATAAAAGAATATATACTATGCAAATTCTAATGGAATAATCATATGAACGAGAGGACATTAAAATTCAAATTCGTCGTTGTTATACTTGCGGTGAAGCTAATAGTACAAAAAATTTACTTAAACATCAAAAAAATGGTTTTCTTGTAACTTTTTGACACTTCTCTTATACAAATAGATCTTGGAAACTATAAACATCACTCACTATATCTATTCCTTGATTGAATAACCTGTTAACATGTTTATTTCACTTCATAGTTACTATTAAGACCATCAATGGGGCTTTCTTACAACAATTCCTGCTTTCGAAAATTGTCATCTACTTTCTTTTTTGCCCTCTGCTTTCCCTTTCTAGATACTTATTTTTCATAAAATGTCCAAGATGAATGTTCGTCGGAATTGAGTACATGAGAATATAATTACAAATGCAATCGATGTTTTTATTTTGATGTTTTCTTGCATTTCCCAGTAAGAATTTTGCAATGTGTCTCCACAAGATTTCTTCAACACCCAGATGAATGTTTGTCGGACTCGAGTACTTGAGAATCTAATTGCAAAAGCAATAGATGTTGTTATTTTGATGTTTTCTTGCATATCCCAGTGATGATTTTTCATATTTGTTTCGGTGTGAAAATAAAAGAAAAAAACCCATGGTGGGTGGTTGTTGCTTTGATGGAGGATACTGCACGTTTTTTGGGTGCCCAAGTTTGACAATTGTTTTTCAACTATTTAGCCATGTTAGGATTTCTGCAATTTTCTTTCTGGTGCCCGAATAAAATTAAAATTTGTCTCCAACTATACATTTATGGTATGCTATCTGAATTTTATCGATGCCCTAATTGAAAAAAAAGGAAACTTGGCATGGATTGAAACATCATCTTGAGATATTCAGATCTCACTATAGAGATTTCACGCGCATAAGATTGTTCGGTCAAAAAATGGTATCAAATTGTTTAATGCAAAGGTCGATGTGTGCTTCTCTATAGAACCTTGTGGGATATTTCTTGCAGCCTGTTTGGAGTTTACCTGGTTCTTGGTTGTATGTTTCATCTCTCAATTTGTATATCGCGGAACTCCGAGTGTTGTTTGGAGGACACAAAACAATATAATTGCAATTTTTTAGCCAGCCAACCCGCAAGTCCGCCTGTCAATTTGTATAGAGTGAAACTTTGGGTGTTGTTTGTAGGACACAGAACTATAGAGTACATGCTTTGCCATTTAATATAACCTATGTGACTCTAATGTAGTATGTGGCTCGTTTTAGCACTTTTCCTTGATCGGTGAACTTGGTAAAATTAATCTCCTGGAATAATTTGAAATAAACAAATATATATTGTGCAAAGTCCAATGGAGCTATCATATCAACAAGAGGCCCTTAAAATTCAAATTGGTTGTTGTTATACTTGCGGTGATATAATTTAAAAAACCTTTGTTTTGTTTACTTCGTTTTTTTTACATAAGAGATTTAACATCCTTCAATAATTTTATGTAATTAAATTGTACAATATAAATATTTAATATTAATAATTTAGTATTTGAAAATAATGTTTTTAGATAATTTTAGATAGTTGATAGGGATCACCATTCATAAACAATCGCAATCTTGAGCCTGCCAGCCCTGGAGCCCATCTGTTAATTTGTATATCGCGAGACTTTGAGTGTTGTTTGGAGGACACAGAACAATATAAATGCAATGTTGATCCTGTCAACCCACAAGTCTGCTTGTCAATTTGTATATCGCGGAACTCTGGGTGCTATTTGTAGGACATGGAACAGTAGAGGCCCAATTTTGAGCCCGCTAGCCCGGGAACTCGCGATAAAAAAAGTGGCTAAGTATGGAATGAGGTATCCGTACATGCTCTATAAAATCGCATGTCCATTCTTTATAAAAGTACATATTTAGTATGTATTACTCATTTTTAGGAAACTTTGTAGGTGCGAAAGTTGGTGGATTTACGTCTTCATATTTCCACTTACTTTTATATCATCGGCCCAACCAACCACTTCCTCGTTTCATATTGTAAAAAAAATTTGGATCGCGAGTTTTAAAATAGGTAGATTATCGGATAGGCGGGTTCAACATTGCGTTTCCATTATTCTGCCACCTGCAAACAACACCCGGACTTTTGTGATCTACAAATTAGTAATAAAATTGAAATAAAAGAATATATACCATGTGAAGTATAATGGAACAATCATATGAATGAGAGGACATTAAAATTCAAATTCATCGTTGTTATACTTGCGGTGAAGCTAACAGTACAAAAAATTTACTTAAACATCCAAAATTTGATTTTCTTGTAACTTTTTTATGCTTCTGTTATACAAATAGATCCTGAAAACTATAAACATTGCTCGTTGTATCTATTCCTTGATTGAAGAACATGTTAACATGTTTAATGCACTTCATAGTTACTGTTAAGATCATCAATGGGGATTTCTTACAGCAATTCCCGCTTCCGAAAATTGCCATTCGCTTTCTTTTTTTCTCTCTGCTTTCCCTTTCTAGTTACTTACTTGTTTTTCGGAAAATGTCTAGGTGCGGGATTTGGCGGATTCACATCTTCATATTTCCATTGTTACTTATATCACTAGCCCGACCGATCGCTTCCCCGTTTCATATTGAAAAATCTTTTTGAATCGTGGATTGCCGCATAGGTGGGTTCAACATTGTGTTTCCATTGTTTCGCCGCCTACAAACATCACCTAGACTTCCGCGATTTACAAATTAGCAAACAAATTCCCCTTCATCTCGTTTTCTTTCGCTTTCTGTTTATTTGGTCCTTTTTCCGAGTGTCTCATTCTTTTATATACAACACCCTAAGTTTCGCAATATACAAATTTCCCTCTCAACATTATGCTTCCACTGTTCCCCTACGTACAAACAACACTCGAAATTCTACGATATACAAATTGACGGCCGAAATCTATCACTAAGATAAAATTTGACCATCGACCCCTCACGCCTCTTGGGTATATCTTGTGACCCTTTTTTTTGCAACCCGTATGACCACTTTCCATACTTGGGCATTTCTTGGAATCTATTTCATGGGTTGGCAGGTAGATGAAATGTACAATGCTTGGTTGTTCTTTTCCATCCCCACTAACTTCGTACTTCTTTCTAGATATGCAATTATTAAGATTTAATGCTAGTAGTTCATCATGCAGGAACCGTTAATATTTTCATTAATGTCCGGAAGGCCAGAGAATATTTGTCATTACTACAAATTTAAACCAAGATTTGCGGAGAAGAGTGTTATCCTTTCCAAGTATTCATTTCAAACATGATGCAATCTCTTGCGTTCATCGATCAGTTGGCGCATTTAAGAGATCTATAATTCTTAATCGCTCTTCATCGTCACCGCCACCTTTGCATTTTTTTCTAAATATGAAATTAGTGATATTTAATGGTAACAACTCATTACGCACGAACCCTGGAGATTGTCATTGATCAGCAAAAGGCTTGAGGAGATCTTCCATTGATACGCATTAAACCAGGATTTGCGGAGGGTTATATTATCCGTCCCCAATTTTCATTTCAAACATCTTTTGGAGAAAACATAAATTCTCGTTAACTTGTGGAAATAGTTCTATCCTAGTACAATAAACACCTTCACGGATGATGGTGAGAGGTTCCAGTATTCCAAGGTAGATTCTTACTACTCATCTCCCTATGCCCAGGAGAAACAAAAGGAGATGGTCCCTTGGTACACCAAGAGATATATTTCAAGCCAAAGAATTCCAAGGCAACTTGCCTGCTCAGAGAACCTACCCAGTAGCATTAATGGTTGGCGTAGAGGTTGATGTCATGGATTTCGAGCCGGAAGAATATGATCTGATGGATGATGATACGACAATGGATGATGGAAATGAAGACATTGTTCCCACTCCTACGCCCAAATTGAAATCAACCATAATGGGCGAAACTTACTAGCTCAACGATGGTGGTCCTGACAACACCAAAATAAGGAGCTTTATAAAAGAAACCGATGTTGAACACAATAGCCTCTTTGCATCTCTAAAGTACGATTTCCATAGGTCCAAATTAGTTCGTTCTAGGAGGAAGTCTTTCGTTGTAAGGAAATGATATGTTTATTCTCCTAGAGATATATTTCAAGATAAAAAACTATTCAATTGCAAGACTATTGTCTTGTTCTCTAGATATACAATTAACATCTTAGGGAATGAGGACCAGAACTCCCACTGGTGCAAGGCATATTCCTACTAGTCATCTCCTTCCACCCAGAATGGATTAATTTGGGCCTCTGGAATTGCTTGGTGTGTCCTAACTTTCAGTTAAGGGATATTCTATTTTACCTACAACGTTTTTCATCTTCTTCCTCACGCGAAGCTTTTTATAACTATCAGTTTAACCACAAGATGATCCATCGAGGATAAAACTGCAAGGATTTCCTAAAAAAAAAACATGGTAATCAGTTTTGTATGCATGTTGAAGAGCATATTGATGGATCCTGCATGTTGCGGATATCGTGCCTATGTTTTTGGCAGATATATTCAATGTTTTGTCCCAAAAAACCGGGTCCAATTTATAAGGATAGATATATAGTGCTTAGTGTTTTTTTTTTTTAATGGATTTGCTGTTAAAAAAAAATTCCTTGGAGTCTTGGTTGTTGCTTCTTTTTTGGATTTAACACCTCTTCTCATTAGCATGGTTCGGTAGTCTCGTAGTTCTTCGATATTTTATTTGCTTAGGTAATTTGTTCTAAAATGGAGCATCTAACAATTATATGACAATGTAAGTTATGTAAATCCATCAGGATTTTATGTAAACAAAAAATGAATTACACACAATTTTAAACCAACGTTCAATTATATTTGTAATGCAAATAGAACATAGAAATACCAAATCACAATGTTGCAAGAAGATCGACATTCTTGTTTCTAGACATGCAATTATTAAGCTTTAATGCTAACAACCCATAATGCAAGAAGTTTAATACTTAAGTTAATATGTTACAGTCATGGAAGAATGTATCAAGAACACACTTACACCCATAAGTTGCAATAAAATCTAATCTTCAACAAATCATTTGCTGACAATTACTAGAAAATGATGGTTTTGCGACAATGAGGCTTCTTTGAAACCAATTCGCTCTAACGAAAATTTCCCTCCATCTTTCTATTTTCCCACTCGTTTATCCCCTTTAGTTTATCTTTTTGGTTACTTAATCGTTTTTTCGAAAATGCCTTGTTGTGTGGGTTGGCAGATTCACGTGTTTCGACTGAGCACTTCCCCTTTGTCTAAATTGCAATTTCCATTGTTCTGTAACCTGCAAATAACACTCCAGCTTCTGTGATATGTAGATTTACTTCTAGACTCCCATATCATCCCCTCTTCCGTGTTACACATTTTGCACCAAAATGTTCCGATATATACAATTTGACACTCGGGGCCTTATGACTCCTCGGGAACCCATCACCCTATTTTGAAGCTTGTCCGACTGCTTTCCACACTTGACAATTTCTTGACATCTCTTTGGCAGATCGTCGATTTCGTAGGTTCAAGAAATTTCAAATTTCTAGATGATGTTTCCTGTGTCGCTACCTTCATATTTCTTTCCAAGTATATGCAATATGTATACAACTTATCCAACAACATACATAAAAGATATTGCCAGGAAATGGAATATATATTGCAGATTTGAATATATTGGACCTTGTTTTCCCTCTTCTATACTTGACCAAATTGTTGTTTATTTTTCCCCTCTACTCTCTCTTTCTCTTTACTTGGTCATTTTTCCGAAAATGTGACTCTGACCAACCAGTAGCCATTCGATGCCTACGCACTTTTCAGATCACGAATTCCTAGACAATCGGGCTCTATATTGAACTTCCATTGTTCCATCGCCTGCAAACAACACCCATACCTCTGCCATATACAAATTTTTTATCGCACTCCAAGATCATACCCTCTTCCGTGATACACAGTTTGCACACGAAATTTTCGAGACCTGCAATTTGACCTTCGGGTCCTCACGTCTCCTGGGGACCTATTGTCACCCCATTTTGAAGCCCCTATGTTAGCTTTCCATATTTCTCCATTTCTTGGAATCCATTTCGCGCCTCCAATTCCATACTTACCCGACTTTTTTCTCTTGTGGATTCTCGTACATGTAGACTGTGCTTCCATTTTTCCTTGACCTACAAACAATACCCCCCCCGCTTCCAAGATATAGAAATTGACTTCCGAAATCCTACATAAGTCCTCTTCCATGTTACACAATATGCACTAAATTTTTTTATCAATACAATTTGACCGTCGGGCCCTCATGTCTCCTCCAGTACCCTTTTCAGCCTATTTTGATGCCCATCTGCCCGCTTTCCACGACCATTTCTTGCAATCTCAATAAATATATAACTTCTCCAAAAACATACACAAAATATATTTCCAGGAAATGGAATATCTATTACAGATGTGAATATATTAGCCCTTATTTTCCATTTTCTATACTTAACCAAATTCTCGTTTCTCTTTTCCCTGTACTTTATCTTTCTCTTCACTTAGTCATTTTCTCAAAAAATATCTAGCTACGTGAGTTGGAAGACTTGCGATTTCAGGACTCTTACATCGACCCCTCTTTCATGTTACACAATATTCACTCAAAATTTTCAATCAACACAATTTGAGCGTCGAGTTGTCATGTCTCCTCGGGAAGCCTTGCTAGCCTATCTTGGAGCCCATCTTCCGGATTCCTACATTAGCCCCTCTTTCGTGTTACACAGTATGCACTAAAAAGTTTCGATCAATACAATTTGAACGTCGGGGCCTCATGTTTCCTCAAGAACCCTTGTTAGCCTATTTTGAAACCCGTCTGACTGCTTTCCATGACCATTTCTTGCAATTTATTTCACGGATCGTAGACAATTTTGTATTCCTAGTCATTATTTTTTGTACCTTCCACCTTTGCACTTCTTTCCAAGTATATGAAATAAGTATATAACATCTCCAGAAACATGTAGAAAATATCTTTCCAGGAAATGGGATATCTATTACAGATGTGAATATATTAGCCCTTATTTTTCGTCTTCTATACTTAGCCAAATATTCATTTCTCTTTTCCATGAACTTTATCTTTCTCGTCACTTATTCATTTTTTCAAAAATTTCTAGCTATGTGGGTAGGAAGGCTTGCAGGTTCATGTTTTCACTCTTTCTCTTATATCGTGACACTGATCGACCACTTCCCATTCCATACCCTACCACTTCTCTGACCGCAGATTCCCGATAGGCGGGCTCTAGATTGGACTTCTATTGTTCCATGATCTACCAACAGTATCGTGACTTCTGTGATATACAAATTTACAACCAGACTCAGATCATACCGTCTTCCGTATTACAGTCCACCTATCATGCCCTCTTCGGTGGTACAAATTTTTCACTGAAAAATTCTGAGACATACAATTTGACCGTCGGGTCCTCACGTCTCCTGTGGAACTATTGTCACCCCATTTTGAAGCTTGTCCATCCTCTTTCCATACTTCTCCATTTCTTCGAATTTATTTCGCAGATCGTTAGGTTGGCGGGTTCAAGAAATATCCAATTCCTAATCATTGTTTCTTGTTCCTACACACTTTTGCAATTAGCAATTAGCAATTATATATAAGATCTTATTTCTAAGTATGAAATTAGCAAGCGTTAATGTTAAACCAGGATTTGAGGAAATCTCTCATTAATATGCATAAAACCAAAATTTCTGGATGGTTATATTATCCCTTCCGAGTGTTAATTTCAAACATCATGTAATTTCATTTGCATGTCGTCGGGTTGGTCCGTTCATGAAATCTTCAATCCCCGATTCCGAAAACAAGTCTCACCAACCGTTTCCCTATTCCATACTTAGCCACTTTCCTGGAATTCCGCAAATATACAAACCGTCTTCTGAACTGCCCCATCATTCTCTCTTTCGTTTTACACATTTTGCAGTCAAAAATAATGATACATAAAATTTGACCATGGGACACTCGCCTCTCCTGAGTATCCCCCGTAACCCTATTTTGAATCCCATTCGATCGCTTTTCAGACCTTGCCATTCGTTCCTTTCTCTCCCCCATCTCTGTGACCTTTTCACTTGTCTATAATAAAAAAATGTTTATATATATATATATATATATATATATATATATATATATATATATATATATATATATCTTGTTTCTAAATATGCAATTAGTGACATTTAATTCTAATAGTTCATCATACGGGAGCCATATAGATTTTCATTGATGGGCGAAAGGCTCGAGGAGATCTCCTATTAATACACATTAAACCAATATTTGCAAAGGGTTATATTATCCCTTCCGAGTGTTGATTTCAAAATCATGAAATGTCATTCCCACGTCGTCGACTTGGCACATCCACAAAACCTCCAACCCTTAATTTCTCTTCGCCGTACCCACCACCTTCGCACTTCTAAATATGTAATAAGTAAGCGTTATTGCTAACAGTTCATCATGCAACACCCATACATATTGTCATTAATCAGTGAAAGGCTCGAGGAGCTTTCCCATTCATAAGCATTTAACCAAGATTTTGCAGAGAGTTATATTATCGGCTCCAACTATTCATTTCAACCATCATCTGGAGAAAACCAAGGTTCTCATAAACCTATGGCATCAACTTGACAACAATTCTGTGGAGATACAGTGAACATCTTCGGGCATGAGGACCAGAACTTCTAGTGGTCCAGGACATATTCTTATTACTCAACTCCTATCACCTATAAAAAAGTAATTTGGACTTCTGGGATTGCTCGTGCAGGCTGTGTCCCTGAAGTTTTTGACTGTAAGGAGATGGTCTCTTGGTGCACTGATAAATTTATTTCAGAAAAAAGATATATTCCACTACATAAACACTCTTTTGTTTCTTTGTCACCTCAGGTATTTCGCCAGATGTTAAGATTGTTGGATCCAACATTGACGTTCAAAGGAGAAGATTCCAAACAGTTCCTAGCAAAGCATAATAATGGGTTGGACCTCTTGTCCAATTTATTGGAAGGCCTGATGGTAGTTCCTGAAGATATCACAAGCTTGCAGGTTAGTTCATCAGGGATGACTTTAAGGATGAGAATTTATTTTAAAATGTAGAAACCTTGGTGAATCTTACTAATCCTTCATATGCCAACTATAAAATGTTTGGCGATATTTTTGTAAAAACATTCAAATTTCTAAGGATTTTATATAGTTTGTATAAAATTTTGGCGATTTTTAAGCTAAAATAATTTTATCCTATAGAATTTGGGCGAATCATTTTTAAAATAGTGAATCTTTTTTTGGGAAAGACCCTGGAAAATTAGCCCACGAGCGAAATTTAGCCCCTAAAATCATCCATGTAGTTCATTTAGAAATCCATTCCACAAAATTTCCTGGCTATTTACAAGAATAATGGGGCAGGAGTCCACAAAAACTATTTCTCAGATGGATCTTTATATTTTGTATTTCACAGTCAAGGAACAAGCCATTTTAGATTGGGGCAATATAATTTCCCATAAAATTTGTTCCCAATTGTCAAGCTCCAAAAGGGAAAATAATTTTTATATGTCATCCTACTTAGTTTTTTCGATAGCACATTACTGCCAGTTTCCATAATTGTCTCTGTCTAAGAATGTCAACTGGGAATTCGATCCAGTAACGTTCTGGTACTAGGCCTTGTGGAAGCATAAGGCCTCCCACTATTTTTATGAGGTTTTTAATGGCCTCGTTTCTATTTTCAAAGTTTTGTTGTTAGGATAATATGCTCCCCGCATATATGAACATGCAACCATTTTTTTGGACAGAAAGGGGACACTTGAACATTTGGATAATTACACTGTGATAAGAATTTTTGGCTCCAGGGAAAAAAATTCTCTCTTTCCATGTCACATTATGGACATAATGTTTGTTACATAAGTACCATGACAATACAACTACTTGTTGAATCTATTCCAAGAGAAGAGAAAAAAACAGTTCATTCCTCTACCTTGGAAAGTCGGGGACTTCATGTTGAAGAACATCAACAAAATTGATGAATTTGCAGCCCATTCTAGCAACTTGAACCTAAGATATGTTGAAGTCATAATAGGGTTCGACCCCAATAATTTTTTTCTAAAACATTTACAAGCACTTGGCTTCGGCAATTGTTTTTTCAAAAAACACCTGACAGAAAATAAAGACGCTAGCGACACCGCTCCTGCTTCTGATGCTGGCTACCTAGACACATTACAAAGCAACACTAAATTGTACAAGAAATAGGGAAAAGGCCCCGGTGAGAAGAGTGTTCAATCGACGAATAACACTCCCAAAAGTACGACATCCTAGAGCATCGCTCCAACGGCCCACCACAACAACAAAGAAACTCAGAGTTCTTCAAACGAAGGAGGAGATAACGAACCTCCTCCTCTGTCCCAACATATTCCACTATCGAAGCTTTAGAGATTCAAATCCAGTCCCAATATTTCCACTATCGAAGCCTGTCTTTTGAATACATTTTCTAGATTCCCTTAGTTGTGAAGAATGAGGAATGTTTTGATCATGAGTTTGACAGTTCACAATTAAAACCATGGTTTGATTTAGACAACACATATGAATTGTACAACCATAACAATCAAATCGTAGAATACCTTGATGATCAACAAACAAAATTCATTTTCTATGATCCTATAGCTCACTATATGGAGGAATGTTTCATCTTAAATGTTTTGTCATGTTTTCACTATGAATATCAGATCCATTATCAATGGTTTTTGTCATTATAGTGTATAGTTTGCATTTGGTTTAATCAAGATCAAGGAGTCACATTATCTTAGCAGTTGTTGTATTGGTTACATTGGAATTTTGAAATTACTTGATTCAATAGTTGTTCTCAGTAGCTAGTGTAGGTAGCACTTTGAATAATCTCAACATTCTTAACATCTTTTGTAGTAGACAATTTTTAGTTTGTAGTTTTAGTTTGAAGTTTGCAGTTTGATTTCAGTTGCAGAGTGAATTAGTTGCAGGTTAGATCAACATCAGTTTGTAGACTAGGTCACAAAGAAGGTTGTAGGTCTCTAGCCCAATGGATAAAGGAACTTGGTCAGTGGGTTCTTTGTCACCTCACAGGGAGGATTCCATCCCCATTGGAGCCAATATTAGCACCATATAAATTGTGTGCAAATTCACAAGTGTTTTCACATTTTTGCATTGTTTTCACAATTTCACAACGATAGAGTTTCACAATGAGGGGGATTTCGCAGTGCTCCCAAGTTTGATGACTTCATAGCACTGGATATTAAAGGGTTAAAGTGATCTTGTAACTAAATGCATTGTTTATCAGATCAAAATATTATTTTCCTTTGGAAAAAAATTATAATTTTGTCTCGCTTATGTTTTTGGGCTTGTTAAGGTTTATATGCATGGTTTAATATTTTTTATAAAAATGGTGGGCCTGAGGCCCAATATCCACTAGCTATCAAATTCCATGAGCTAAGCACTGGTAATACACAACACACGCCAAATATCAACACCCAAAACCAAGGGAGGAGCTACGAAGGATCCCAGAAGGGGTGTTTCATGTGCACTACATCAACATGTTGACTATTAACCAAAATATTTGCATATATGAAGACACATCATCTTTATATGCACGGATATTGTAGGAGTTCTTGTTTAATAAGATGTTAAGGAGATGGAACAAGTATACATTTTTATGGATATCGTGCACACAGTGGTTTCCTCCCATATCCTAGGGAAATTATAGGAGGATAACATTTTGGCGTCGTTCTCGGGGAAAAAAGTTGAAATCTTCACTGGGATAAATGATAAAGTTCAGTTTTGACTTCTGATGGTGAAGAGAAGACAAACAGATGAAGGTTGTACGATTCACCTCATGAAGACATTATTAATTGTATCCAGATATTAGAGTATCAATGGTGGCTCCATTGTCTGAAGATTTTAAATCTTGAAGAAAGTACTAGTGACTCCACTGGATTTGATGAAGAACTCAGATGTTGCTACAATTGTTTCAAGGTATTGGTGTTTGGACTTTTCACAGATTCATGGTTTTCCAAATACTTTACCCAAGGATGTATATTTTTTAAGGAATGGTCCAAAATTTAATGGTGGGGATTTGAGTTTGACTTTGAAGCATATATCAAAATTTCATGATTTCACTGAGCTTCTTAGAGTCAAACATGAAGATGTTTTCCTTAGACTGTTTCATGATTCATTCCAAGGTAAATGTAGAAGTTGGGATGATGGTTTACTGACCAAATCCATAAGATATTTTCAATTTGTTTGGGTTCTTTTCTTGGAAACAAGGATGGAAAAGACCGAATTTGCAGCAGATTTTGTTTCTATTCCAAATTTCAAGGAATGGAAAGCTATGTTCGATGATGATGAGTGGAAGAACGTTTTTATTCACTTTTATTTATTTATTTACAATCAAGAAAATGTAGTTCCGAGGATAGGATTCATTTCTTAGGGACATTTGATAGGAAACATGAGAAAGATCTAGAAGCTTTAGAGATTCAAATCTAGTCCCAATATTTCCACTATCAAATCCTGTCTTTTGAAGACCTTTTCGAGCGTCAAGAATGAGGAATGTTTTGATCATTTGTTTGACAGTTCACAATTAAAACCATGGTCTGATTTAGACAACACATGAATTGTGCAACCATAACAATCAAATCACGGAATAACTTGATGATCAACAAACAAAATTCATTTTCTATGATCCTATAGCTGACTATATGGAAGAATGTTTCAGCTTAAATTTTCAGTCATGTTTTCACTGTGAATATCAGAGCCATTATTGGTGGTTTTTTTTCATTACATTGTACAATTTGCATTTGGTTTAAGCAATATCAAGGAGTCACATTATCTCAGCAATTGTTGGATTGGTTACATTGGAATTTTGAAATTAATTGATTCAACAATTGTTCTCAGCAGCTTAGTGTACGTAGCAGTTTGAATAAGCTCAGAATTCTAAACATTTTTTTGCAGCAAACTGTTTTTAGCTTGTAGTTTTAGTTTGTAGTTTGTAGTTTGATTTCAGTTGCAGAATGAATTAGTTGCAGATGAGATCAACATCAATTTACAGAACAGGTCACAAAGTAGGTTGCAGGTCTCTATCCCAATGGATAAAGGCACTTGTTCAATGGGTTCTTTGTCGCCTCGCAGGGGGGACACCATCCCTATTGGAGCCAATGTCAGCACCATATAAATTTTGTGCAAATTCATATGTTTTTTCACACTTTTGCATCGTTTTGACAATTTCACAATGATAGAGTTTTGTAGCGAGGAGGATTTCGTAGCGCTCCCAAGTTCGATGATTTCATAGCACCGGAGGTTAAAGGGTTAAAGTGATCTTAGCACTTAATGCATTGTTTATTAGATCAAAATCTTATTTTCCTTTGGCAAAAAATTATAATTTTGTCTCGCTTATGTTTTTTTGGCTTGCTAAGGTTTATATGTAGGGTTTAATAATTTTTTATAAAATTGGTGGGCCCGAGGCCCAATCTCCACTATCTATCAAATTCCACGAGATAAGCACCAACAATACACAGTACACACAAAATCTCAGCACCCGATAAAAAGGGAGGATCTACGAAGGAGCCCACAAGGTCTGTTTCATGTGTGTTGCATGTTGACTATTAACCAAAATATTTTCATATATGAAGACATGTAATCTTTGTATGCATTGTTCGTGTAGGAGTTATTGTTTAAGAAGATGTTAAGGATATGGAACAAGTATGCAGTTGCATGGAGATCGTGCACACAGTGCCATTTTTGGCTACGGAAAGATGTGAAAATGTTACTTGAGCTCTCAAAGGAGGCCATCTATAAGCTACTTCTCAAGACTGTTGTATTAATTACAAATAAATCTAGCAATTTTTCAACCCATCATGGAGGAATTTGAATGCTAAATATGCTAGTCAGTTGGTGCTGTTCATTTTGAACCCTAGCATTCCAAACAAATGTTGAAACCCATAGAATGCACAATGACGAGGATATCCATTGTTTTCGTCACATTGGCTTCAAATTGCACACTTGAGGATTCCACATAGCCGGAAACGTGGTGGTGATTGGATAAAAATTTCTTTCTTTACATTGTAATCTCCATATAGATACAATTATGTCTCAGACAGACTGCAACAAATATTTTTTCTGTATAGGCGTGTATTACAAATGCCAAATGCCAAGTGAGTTTAGCTAGTGTTTTCAACGTCCAAATACCAAGAGTATTTCTTAGATGCCAACAAATAACACATGTGTCATTAGTTCACTATGTTGAGAATGTTAGGAGTACTCTGGAGGATCCTCTTCACAACTTCGCGATGACTTCTAGGTCGTCGATTCTTTATCCAATTCAACCCCACTCGTATTATACTGCTAGTTGGACAGACCAAAACTTTGATACATAGTTTACTAATATGGTTAAGCAACAATGTTTGCAGTTCATCTTGCAACAAAGTGTGGCAACTATTGAAAGTGTTTCCAATTTTGTGAGAAATGTAGTGGATGAGAATTATTGTAATGAAGATGAATGGAGAGTCAATGATCACAAAACATTTCACTCCATAATGAAGCTTCCTCGAGTGATATTGTTGGACCTGAATTAATTCGTTTATCTCTTCATGGATATGTTAGTGTCCATGAGGTGTTTCTATACTACAGTCAATTAAACACAAATTAAACACAGTGCCTCTACAGAATATGACAACAATGAATATTAGTGAAAGTTCAGAAACATAACTTATGCAACGATAACATGTCGCACAATTGTTGTACATGTATTTTTACAGTGAGATGTGACCTCCATGACAAGGAGCTCAGTTAAGGCAGGTGGAAGGTGAAGCTAATTTTTTTATTAATAGGCCCTCAGTTTTCATATGTAGATCATACAAGTGAAAAAAACTCGAAAATAACCCTGGATGTGCAACCTCGCTATGCAAGTGTTGTATCTCATAGTTGTGTAATGAGTTGTAGTTGCACACTATGCAACTATGAAAGAGACAAATATTCATCTCTAGATCAACATCCACAGGTCAAGCAATTGTACCAAATCACCCTCATCGACTCTAAAAACTCAAAGCCATCATAATGAATATTTAGAATCTTAATTTGTTAGATAGTTTGAATGTAATAAATGAGTCAAAACAAATATTTGTTTTCTTGGAGAACAGTTTTCAATTGTTTCTATTTTTATTGTAACTAGATGATATCTTTTAGAGGTGATTTAGCTCATATCCCTTGATCCAAGAGAGAGTTATTTTGTATATATTTCATGATTCTCAAAGAATAAAGTGGTTCAACTTTAAGGAGGAGGAAAGTCCATTATACTATGTTATTTTTCTGAATATATATATGAGTTAATGCAAAAGCACAGTACTTTTGTTAAAGTAGAGATTCATGATAGTTATGTTCTAAGTGTTTTCCTTC
>ML815373.1:3399-17315 GCA_009831015.1 Picea engelmannii
AAAAAAATAATAATAAATAAACATGTAACAAGAAGGGGGGTAAGAAATTCAAAGTTATTTATTAAAGTCAAAATTATAATGGAGGATTAATTTTTAAAAAGGGGTAATGGTTGTTTTTTTTTTATCTACTCATGCTAAATTAATTTTTAATTAAAAAGGAAAAAGGGTGAATGGTTGTTTTATCTACACTTGCTAAATTGATTTTTAGTTAAAAGGGAAAATGGGGAAACTTAAAAGAAATAGGAAACTTAAAGAAAAGGGGAAACGTAAAGAAAAAGTTGAATGTCTAACTTAGTAAGGAATCTTGCCTTTGGAACTTTCTAATTATGAACTCAACTAGGATTTAAGTAAGGCGTAAGTCATTTAAGATTTGTAAGGGAATATTGGGACATCGAGGAGCATTTTTATGAATGCTTTTAGGTGGGTGAGGGAAATAGGAATATTTAATAAATTAATAAAATTGTTTTTCTGGTGCAACTAGGGGATGGGTGACATGTGTACGGGGGAGGTTTTTCCTAATTAAATTAATGAAAAAGGAATTTAATGAGAATTTGGGAAACTAATTACTTAAAAAAACTCTATAAAAAGGATGGAGGAGGAGGAGTATGGGTTAGATCCTTTTGCGTAACGTTACGATGTTGAATTTTACCTTGACCGAATGTTCTCTTGTGGGAGTTGGGATACCCAGCTCAGTTAACGAGTGGTAGCTCGACCTTCAGAGGTGAGTTGGGTGCTAACTTTCACTGGTATTGTGTGTGTGGCCCCTTTACGGCTCGAGGGGCTCAGGGGGAAGAAAAGTACTCCTAGTGTTGGCTAGGAGGTACCGGTGAGGTCACATCGATTGGAAAGAGGAAGCTGGACAAAGCGTGTGCGGGACAACAACTTCAGAGCATTTATGTTTGGCTAAGGCATGCCTATTAAAGTTGTTACTTGCAATGAAATTTAAATTACACATGTTATTTTTCTATGCTTGGTTAAAGATTTAATTGCTATGAGCTTTCTTGCACCTTCTTTCCTACGGTATTTGTAATTCCCTTGCACATTGTATTATGAATTGATTTCTCATGGAAAACCCAACCTCTGATTGCAATGACTTCTCTACATTTGTTTTTATTGATTAATGCGAAGAAAAATTGTTTTTTTATCTTTTATCCCTTATCACTTTAGTTAATATTATGTGCCTGAGCAGTCGACCAGGAGCTGAATTGGCAGTCGTCACTTCGGTGTTTAAAGACTTATAGATTCAAATGCCTTGCTTTCTTGTGCATGGATAATAAGTGAAGGATAAATTTCGCCCAGTTATCGAACCCTTACTTATCTCTGCATTTCTTATGATTAACCCCTGATCTTTGTGCCTTCTTGTGAATGAGTATCTCCACATCTTGATTGATTAAAACTCTGATTTTCTCTGCATCTTTAATTTATTAAACTTTGGTAAATCTTTGTGTTTTGGATTGATAAAACTCTGTGTTTGTGAATGATAACTTTTGAGTTTTGAAGGCCCGATTTCTGCGTTTTTGGATTGATAAAACTCTACATGTTTGAATGATAAACCCTAGTGTTATGGAATGGTAAATCTCTGCATCTTTTTAATGATAATTCCCAGTGTTTTAATGGAAAATCTATGCGTTTTTTTATGATGTTGAGCGTTGAGGAATGGTAATTCTTTGCGTTTTTTTTTTTTATGATTCCATCTTTGAGATGCTAAACCTCTGTGATTTTTATTATTAGATCACAAATTTCACTCCTTGTTTCTCTTGGATTTTTACACAGCATGTACCCCACAAATTTCTGAGCCATTTACCCAGATCTTATACAATGAATTCACCCCTTTCGTTTACACAACAATTTCATCTTTTTTACATTGCGATTTCATATTTCTTTACATAGCTAATCCGTGATGATTTACACAGTATTTACCTAGCTAATCCATGATGATTTACACAGCCAAATTTGTGATGATTTACACAATATTTACATAGCTAATCCGTGATGATTTACACAACCAAATCTATGATGATTTACACAATATTTACATAGCTAATCCGTGATGATTTACACAGCAAATCCGTGATGATTTACCCAATAATTGACCAGTGAATTTACCCAGCTTTCACATAGCATTTCCCATCATGTTTATTATTAGAAACCTATCTGTGACAGACAACCATTTTCTAGTTTTATCAAACAATAGACTGGAATGACAACGAATTTATAGTTGCGTTTGTGACTGTGCAATGTTGCGTTTGTAACTGTGCAATGTTGCATTTGTAACTGTGTAATAGTTGTGTTGTGGGACTATGTAATTGGTTGGTTTGTAATTGTTGCATTGTATGTTGTGTATGACAGGGATTTCCTTTTTGGTAATAATGATTGACAGCGTGTTAGCATGGATAACGATTTAATGATTGATGGCGTGTTAGCAATATCATGACTGTGTTTTTATGACAGATTTTAATATGATTGACAGTAAATGTTACTACACAACGATGTCATGTTTTACACAGTGATATCTTATTGCACAACAATATCATATTACCCATGCGATATCATAAATAACAACGTTATCATAATGCACAACATTATCCTATTTAACTTAGCGATATTTGAATTTATGTTTGATAAATTGTATGAGAGTCTAGTTGATAGCCTTTTGTATATCTTGGTAACTTATATAGAACCTTGTTATCAATTTTAGAAAATTACAAATCATTGAATTCAGGAAAAATATCAATGTATTTAAAAGGGGTATGGTGTATATTAGATGTGAGTAAAAAGAATATCAAGGTATTTAAAAGGGTGCATGGTGTACTATGAAGAATTAAACTCATAGCATATGAAAGAAAATTTTAATTGTAGGGATTTTTTTTTAGACGGTCAACAAATGGTTCTTTGATACGTTGGAAGGTGCAATGCGGTTTGCATAAAACAAGTAGTAGCAGTAGCTACATCTTCCATGTAATTTGAATTTTGAATATCTTGCAGTATCCAAGGTATCACTGGAATTACCTTGGCTAAAAAGATTGTTGGATACATTAAACGTGGAATAATAAAATCCAGCAATTTAAATATAATCAAAGTTATATTTGCTTATAAAATTTAAACAGTTCATCTCAAGATATTCAAGTGGCCAGAACTCTCTGAAATGAATTTGCACTTGAAAATCAAGATTGAGGCATTTTTTCCTAATAAATTGATTTGCGCATACTTCATCAAATATATCGTCATTCGAGCTCTTTAGTAATAATTTAATTGAATGTAGGACATATCAGTTTAAAAAAAGAGATATGGTTTCAATGATGGTCGTGATCCTTACTACAATTAGATTATTTTTTTTTATATGTCTATGGTTTTATTATATGACTTACGACTTGTGCAAACAGTAGATTAAATTGTCTTATTTATAGCAATTGTTCATTTATCCATCTTACATTTCAGTCTTTTTAAATTCTGCCACAATAGATTATATGTTGTGATAGTAATAGATTAGTGGTTTAATTGCTTGGGTATAGTCTTCATGTTTTTATTGACAAACAATTCAGTCTCCCAGTGTGAGGGATTTAGCTTGGATTAAGGTCTAGTTATGTTATGTTGTGCCATGGTTACTGTCATGCCTATCGCCTTGTGACGGCATGATTCCTGATAAGGGGATCATTACGCACCCTGATGGATATAAGTGAATGATAACCTGGCTAGAGTCTTGTGCTTCCCGATGTGGGCATTTTTTTGTTGTAATTGATGTTGGTACTTGGTTCTATAACACCTCAATGCGTTTGGTTTTGTGCGTCGTAGAGGTTTCTAGTTACTGGTCATCGAAGCCATTGTGTCAGGTTGTTGATGTTATCCTTTACCATGTAGGCATTGTCTTGCTTGTGTCAGGCGGGTAGTCGTTTTTATCTGTTTGTTGATTATCGCATGTTTCGTCCAGTTGCGTGATGTGCCAGTATGTTGGATCGGTTTTGTATGTTGTCTGATTTGCATGCGTCGTGTTCGTCGTCACGCTGTATTGAATAATTGTTGTCGTTATTGCCTTCCTGCTATAAAAAAAATTAAAAAATGTGTTGCGTCATAACGATTGAGATCGTTATATTTTTGTTTATGTCATTGCCTTTATACCACTTTATAAAATATGACAAACTCATACACATAAATACAAATGTCATACACACAAATTCAAACAAATAAACTAAAAGGATTGCCCTGAAAACCTTTTACAAGAAACTCAAGATACTTAACCATTCAAACTAACCCACAAACTAATTTTATTATTAAGTTATAACAATTTCTAAAAAAACTAATCTTATTATTAATTTATAAGAATTTCTACCATAACACTCCAAAACCTCTTACAAGAAACTAAGATGCTTTACTTCAAACTAACCCACGAAATAATTTTATTATCCATTTATACCACATCTACAATAACACATTTTTAAGTACGATGGATGAAAAACACATAAATCATATTATATTCATCACATTCAATTATAATAATCCAAATAAACCTTCAATAATGATAGAATTCTTATTTTTAAAATAATTTAAAATTTTAATACCATATATAATCTGTCCACAAATTCAAATTGTATGTTCCATTTTCTAACACCTATGAAATGGGTTGTTAAGGAGCGAAATCAACGCTCGAGATTCCTATACATAGGCTATGGGCATCACCTGAGATTCCTATACATAGGCTACGGGCATCCCTAAGGTGATACAACGATATTATGAAGAGACATCTTTGAAAAACCTTAAGTAATTTTTTAGAGTAAGACTCTTACTAACTCTAACCAAATCAAGGGAAGTGCAATAGAATAATCCAAAAATCGTTTTGTTGGTTTCAGTTAGATCTAAGAGATACGCCAACTCAAGATTTTTATAAAAGAAGGTAATAGAATAATCCAAAATCGTTTTGTTGGTTTCAATTAACTCGAKATTTTTATAACAAAAAGGTATTCCTACATATGTGAATATTGTATTTGTGATAAAGTTGCATTWTTTTTTTTTTTGTTAGTTACTAATTAAAGTAAAAAAATTGTGTTTYAGGTAAATGGTGAGTATGTCTAGATTAGAACGGGAGAAGTTTAATGGCATTTATTTTGAGTTTTGGAARTTCAAGATGAAGGATCTTCCTRTAGATTGAGATCTATGGGTTGTAGTATCTGGAACCAAACTCATTGGTATGAAAGATGAAGAGTGGGTGGTGTTGGAGAGAAAGGATATGAGCCTTATCAAGGTTTTCTTGGTCGATTTGGTATTATTGAACATTTTTTAAGAAAAAACCACAATTACTCTCTAGAAGAAGTTGGGGGATTTGTACCAGGCTAAATCCCTGGTTAATAAAAAAAATATTGTAAAATAAGTTGTTTTCCTTGAGAATGGGTGATGATGATTCTGTTGACAAGCACCAAAATGCATTTAATACCGGGGATGATTTTAAGGATGGGAAATTTATTTTAAAATGTAGAAACCTTGGCGAATCTTAATAATCCTTCATATGTCAACTATAAATGTTTGGCGATATTTTTGTAAAAATATTCAAATTTCTAAGTATTTTATGTAGTTTTTGTAAACTTTTGACGATTTTTAAGGTAAAATAATTTTATCCTCTAGAATTTGGGCGAATCATTTTTAAAATAGAGAATCTCGGTTTTGGAAAAACTATGGAAAATTAGCCCATGAGCGAAATTTAGCCCCTAAAATCATTCATGTTTAATACTATTGTGACCCACTTGAACTCCATTGGAATGGAGAAGGATGAGGAGGATCATTGTATGACCCTTTTGTGTTTTTTTCAAAATTCAAGGGACAACCTAGTAATGGCCATTAAAAGAACTACAAAGACATTGGTGCTTGGTGAGGTTGTGGTTGCTTTGATCTTAAAGAAGGTGAGGTGAAAAGCTTTTGAATCCACCAATGAAACCTTGAAACCTTGACTATGTCTTTTTATCCAACTTTAACATCTTCTCCTTAGACATATGGGCATATACCTCACAACCAAAAACACAAATCAAATAACTTAAAACCACCTTCAAATGAATAAACTTATAAAATTTGTAATACAAAATAAATCGAAAATAAACATTATACTCTTTTAACATGCTCCACCCTTAATAATATATATATATATATATATATATATATATATATATATATAACTTCACTTAATATCTTAACATTTTTAAGACTTTTTAATTATAATAATCTCGATACTTTCATTTACATCAAATTTAAATATTTAAATGACATTCTAAAGAATATTTTAATATATATTTTTTATATGATAAATCATAAAATTCTTGAAATAACTATAAACATCTTCCTTATCATTATAAATTTACATATTTTTAATAATTATTTTAAATATTTCTATATATTATTATTAAAAAATTACTTGTATTTATAACTATTTAATAACATCTTCATTATCATTACAAATTTACATATTTTTAATAATTATCTTAAATATTTATATATATATATTTATTATCAAAAGATTATTTTTATATATAATTATTTAATAACATTTAAGTTCCTCCATAAAAAAAAAAAAAATTTAAAAAAATTGATATTTAAATCCATTTTCTTTCATATTATAATGAGCATGTAAACAAATTATATAATATTGAGATTTATATATCCCATTAATAAATGAAAACATTATACATATTAAAAATCTATTGTTTGAAAAACACATTAAAAATGGATTCATAGAAGATTTTATAATTTATAAGTTTATTGTGATTGTGTTTATCTCTTAAGTTTATTTGTTTTAAGTGGAAGGTATATTACCTTAAATTTTATTTAATATAATAATAATTTAATTTAAAGGTTATTGCTAAGACATACATCAAATTGGTGTATGAAATTTCTTTGTTTGTTGGACAAGGGACTCCTTCCATGAAACAATTTGACTACTAAAGTCTATGAAGGTGTACATACCCTATCCCTCACTCAATAATTATTAAATCCGGTTATATAATATCAAAATAGGTATATAATAACCCTATCCTCAAATACTAAACATATTTAAATAATATCATCGATATTATATATAATGTTTTTGCAGTAACATGGGAAATATTCCTAGAAAACATATATTCATATCCATACTTAGTAAGGTAATTTTACTTTTTTATTTTTCGAACTAAGCAAATTCAATGGCAGGAAAAACGATTTGGTCAAGCAATGTATTCCTTAGTGTTTAGGGCTTACCCTAGCCCTTTCTACCTCTGTTTGAAGGAACTATGTCACAGATACTATGTTGGAGGAGTCCAAACTGGCGTTCAAAGGTGTTTTCTATAGGTCTCACATTGTAGTAGAAGCGGACACCAGTTCGTTGGCTAGAGCCTGGTCCATTTGGCCACTGTTCACCCTAGTTGTGGTCAAGTCAGAGGCCTGGGACATGTTTTTCTTTTCGGGTTGTCATGGAAGCATCTTTTATTCATGAGGAGGAAGCCTATGCTTCTTTGCTCAAATATTTTTCTAGTGGAAAATGCCTAGAGAGGAGTAGATATTTTAAAATAACCGAAGCCATCCCCAAGCTATACATGTCTCCATATGTAAAGAGGAAAGATGTAATGTTGCATGAGGAATCTCTTATTGGAAAGTTCACTAGTCTCTAGCCAAGCCCTCATAAAGTCCAGATATGGATCTCAGAGAATTGGGATATTGTCCCAGGCCATATCTCTAGTTATTATTGTGGTAGGGGTTATTATTTCCTTTTATTTAGAAACAAAAAAGAGAGGGATCCCATCTTTAGATCGGCTCCCTATTTCATGAGTTTTAAGGGAATCTTCCTTACCCATTAGACCCTGGATTTTGACCCATACATGGAAATCTCAGTTTCCCTTATATGGTTGAGTTTGCCACACCTTCCCATCATTTTCTTGGATGAAGCTTCTCTCAAATCCATAAGAGACAAGTCAAGCAGCTATATAGGCCAAGTTGAGCCAAAAGGAACTATCTTTACATGTGCCGGAATTTATGTGGGAATGGATCTAGAAAGGTGTCTGTTGAAGGTGATTCAAATCAATATGGAGGGTTGGAGTCATCTTCAATCCCTTGAGTATGAGAAAATCCCCTTCAAGTGTAACTATTGCCATGAATATGGCTTCTTTGCAAAAAGATGCCCAAAAACCTAAGGAACACAACACCTTTTGAAGCAAGGCCTCATTACCTAGAGCAATAATTAACATGATTACTTTAAATAGCCATCTAGAAGGCACACAAAGTAGTATTCCAAGGGATATTGTCCTATAAAAATACCTTAGAAAAGCACGTCCATCCCATATAGCAACATATTTGAAGCTCTTTATTAGGAGGATGTGGAAGAAGAAAGGGTACAGACAGATAAAACTAGTCCATCAAATCAAGAGGAACCCATTGGATTCAAAGTCCATGAGGATCAATAGGAAGTGGAAGAGGAAACTCCAAATACTTACCCACATACGTCAACCAAAAAAATCATAAATATTAGTTTCTTGCATTCTAGAAGTGACTTCATTTGGGGTTTTGACACCCTCTCAATAAAAGATTCTAGAAGTAGTCGAGGGGGGATTAGTGATGCAGGAGCATCGCCAATGTCAAGCGAGCATGGGGCAAGCACCAGCACATTTTGATGACATGACGAATTGTTCAAAATCTTTTGAGATGGATATGCCAATCTTAAATGTAATAATTAAGAAGGAGCGTACTTGATTGTAATCAGACCTTGAGCGTACCGCTCTCGTCTAAAGTAGATAGATGCATTTATGATAGTTAATGCAAGTAGGTAGAATTGAATTCCTAGATTAGACAATTTTAGAAGGAAAGAGAGAAACGGGATATAGACACCCTCATTGTATTATTGTATAGTAGTGAAGAACATTAATAGGAGCATAGAGAAGGGAAGAGAGAGCAGAGAATTGTGAAAAACACCCATGTATAGAGATTTGAATTAATAGAGAAAGCTTTGATTCAAATTCATGGTGTTGTGTTTGTTCTCTGTGTATGTATATTGAATGTTATGCTCATGGTTATTTTACTCTTTTTGTTGTACATTTTCTTTTATGCTATGTATGAATGATTTCTTGTTGAATGTTTGAAATCTGAGAGAGAGAGAGTAAAGGAAATGAGTTTCAATTGTTTCTCTATCTGAGCAAAAGTTCCTACAAGGAGTGCAGTTGAATTGTCTGCAAGGAGTGCATTGAAAAAGGGTTCTGAGGGTTGTCTCTGAAAGTTCAGATAGGGTAGCTTTTGTTCTCATTCACTCAGAAGAGCAGTTAGGCACAGGAGTCGTGCAAGGAGTGCGCAGGCTGAGTAAAGTCTCAGAGTTGCAAACCTGAGCGAAGTATTGAGAGACTGTTGTTGCAGGTGTGCGCAGAGTCGAAAGGAATTCAACACTTGGAAGTGTTTGAAGGTCTACCGCAAGGAGTGCGAGCAAGAGTTTTTCTGAAAGACTCAGAGTCGTGGGGAGGCTCAGAAGAATTTTAACCTTCGAATGAGTCGAAGGAAGGCAAGAGGCCAAATACCTTGAAAGTTTGAAAGGAGGCATAGTGACGTCAGACCACAGGAGAACAATTTCTCAAGGAAAGAGACGAACGATCGGAATTCTCAGTGGGGAATTCACGAAGTCCCATGAGACGTCAAATTTCATGGACGTGCAAGGGAGTTACGACAAGTATTCCCGAAGTTTTAAGCTCAGGAGAGATAGATTCGTCGATCCAAGTCAGCCAAGGTCGTTGGGTCACTCGTGAAATCGCCTATTGGGATTTTGCGAGTTGGAGGGTCGAGGCTTGGTATCAAAGTTCATGAAGTCATGGAAAAGATGAGTGGACCACAGTCGTCCATTTGGAAGGGATAGGTGGTGGAGATCTAGAGATCTCACGAATTTGGAGATCGTGAGGTGGGAGGCCAAAGGTTGGACACTCGTGAAATCATGAAACGTGAAGTCCCGAAGAGACGAAAGGATTTTGTGGGACATATAATCAGCAGGGTGGATAGGTGGCACACTATCAACAAGGAAGTCAATTCAGTTGACCATTTCCGGGTTTCGTGGAGTGAAGTTCTGAAATTCTCACATTAGGATTCACGATATCGTGAAGTCCGAAGTCCCAACGGAGTAAAAGACCGTTGAAAGGTCAAAGCTTGCGAGCGCATCAGAGTTTCAGCAAATCGGGTTTCAGGAGTCGAGGAGACGAGTTGCTCGACATCGCGACCGTCGAAACTGCGATAAGGAGAAATCTGAAACAGGGAGATAAAGGGTCAGCGTTGACTGAGTTTCGGGTTTCGGAGATAGAGAGACAAGGCGCTTGACCATTGGATTTGCGAAAGTGCAAAGTGTGATCTCCCGAAGTATAAGGGAGAATTTCTCAAAGATAATTGTGGGTGCAGATTTTCCAAAAGGAAAATAGAAGAACCATTTTAGAGTTCTTCGGGCCAAGGAGAGAAGAACTATCCTGTGTACGTAACCTTCCGACCCGCGGGTTGAGGAGGGTTGCGTCAATTAATAGAAGAAAAGGAAGAAGGGGAAGTGAATAGTTTTGGCTCTCCTTCCTTTGTATAACTGCTAAAAAAATACCTACATCCCTCTCCCCCACTAACAAGGGGAAGGAAATAAAACCGAGAAATAAGAGATAAAGAGGCGGAACAAAAAATTATGTGGGGAAGTCATCAAACTTTGGACACTATATTGAATAGCAAAGGGAGAAAATTGAATAAAAGATAATTGTGTTGTTTTTGCATAATTTTTTCTGGACAATTTGTTTGAATTTACTCATGTAAATAAGAAGTAGTTAGTCTTAGGCACATCACAAGAACAGTTTGAATGTTTTCTAGATAATTTTCTTTGAATTACTTTTTGTAGCAGCAGAGAATTGCCAAGGTTTTTTTTAAAGCTCCAAACAGTCATATGTAATTGTTGTTAGCTCTACAACGCTACCTTTATTAATATAATATTCTTATTCTGGTTAAAAAGAGAAAAAAAAAAGAGGGGATGACTCGATATTCTTTAAATCATACCCATAAACCAAGACCTCATTAATAGCAATATTAGTTGTTAATTATTTTATTTCTTAAAAACAACTAATATGCATTTTTTTCTTGGAATCTATAGAACCTTGAATATTATCACAATCTATTTAATGCCAATGTGGAATTTTTTTTGGCATTATGGTTTCCAACTATGTTTATTGTCACTCACAACTTGTTTATGTATTTTTTTTTTGAGGTTACAAAGCCTAGGGAAAACCCTTGAGTACTTTACCTAAGGTAAACTCCAGACAACAACAGGGAATCAAGCCATTACACCAATATACTTGTTATGAGCTCAATATGTCATTTTTTTCAAATTGAACCTGGGTGGGAAGGATAACAATCATTCCTCCCAACCAACTAATCTAAACCCAATTGACAACAACTTGCTAGAAAAACTTCTAGATTAAAACTGTGTGTGGAGTTTTTGAAATGTCCAATGTTTCGAGTGGACACTCCACCCATCATCAGGGACATAAGAAGTTGATATGTTGTAAAATAGTGTTGGGGTATGTAAATATAGAAGAATTGAAACACCTCAACACTCTTTTACAACATATCAGATTCTTATGTCCCTGATGATGGGTGGAGCATCCACTCAAAATGTTGAACATTTCAAAAAGTCCACACACAATTTTAATCTAGAAGTTTTTCCAGCATGATGACTAAATGTGGAAACTTGCATACTCAGACTAACAACACCTTGTTTATGTAGTTATGATAACCTATGTTATTTTGGGGGGTTAATTATATAACACGCTTTGGGGAATTGAATATTAGTGAAGGGAAAATCATCACTTTTCTTGATCGTTGACCATTACTTTACACTTAGGAATATATAGAAACGACTTGGGGAAACAAAGGTGAAGAACTATGTTGTTGTCTTTTCAATTTCAAAATGGCCTTTGACACTATCACGAGGGTTAAATTATGGGATAAATTGTCATAAATGGGGCTCTCGAATGGTTGAAGGACAAAAATACACAATTTATATGAACAAGTAAAGGATAAAATTAGAACAATAGAGGGCGTTGTAGAGAGMTTCAATACTAACATCAGGGAAAAATATGGTTTCCTCCTCTCCCACACATTGTTTGGTMTTAGCATAGATAAGCTAGAGATGGGAATGAATAAACATGTAATCTGGGGAAGGAGTGAACATAGTAGGGATGATTATAAATATCTTGTTGTATGATGATAACATGAACTTAACAATTAAGACACTACACAATTTKCAAGGTTAGTTAGATGCCTTGGAGCCCTTTTGTGCAGAGGTTGGAATGAATGCTAACACRTGCAAAACTAAGGTAGTAGTGTTCTCACTAAAAAAGAAAAAAAAAAATGAAAAATCATATTGGAAGGTGAGATGCAAGAGATATGTCGAAACATATATATATATATATATATATATATATATATATATATATATATATATTAGAGACTATACTTCAATGATAAGTGAAAGTGGGATTAATTGGGATTAATACACGAAGAAAACACTACAAGGAGGGTGGAAAGAATTCTTCCTATTGCAATGTAGATGCAAGACAAAAAAGGTTTCGGACTACCAAACATTATGCTCCCACTTTCAAATGATCATATCCACAATACTCCTTTACAGATGTGAAGTATGGGATCATGTATAGCAAAAAACATATGGAACTGGTTTGAGAAAGAATTATAACACATGATAACAAGTTTTCTAAGAGTAAAAATAATGTCCTTTATGAGATACTCCTAGATAAAACAAGAGTACGTGCAAATACAATTGGAGACACTGAGAAAATTGATTATATATAGACTAAAAATGGTAGCCATGAAAAATAACATGGTATTCAAGTTAAAATCCTCCACGATGAGTTAAAAAGGAGGAAGAAAATATGGATCTAACAACAAAGAAAATGGTTTAAAAAAGAAAGGTACATAGAAGAAGAAGAAGAAGAAAAAAGGTACATAATGAATAAAAAAGGGTTGGAAAGTTATGGACAACAATGTTATATGAAGAGAAAACGGAGAAAACACACCACCAAGAAAACAACAAATGCAAAATATTGTTTTATTTAATAGATAAGATGCTCACATATGTTAGTTGGATTATAGTGTATTTATTTATAATTATCTTAGATGATCATAGTGCCAATTTTGATTTTCATCTCGAAAATCATCCATATGACATTCCAAGAAAATTAACTTTCACCCTACTTCAATGAAAAATTGGAAAGCTTTAGTATTTAGCAAGTTTTTGTTTCCTTTCCATATGTTGAAAACATAATGAAAATCTAACAACTATTGAAAGTTGTTGAATAATCAAAATTGACATAAAACAACTACTATAGAAAAGTTGTTGAATGATACAATCTCACAAAGTACATTTTGATTCCATTAGAGAGAATCAAATGGTCTCACCAACTTCCAAGCACCAAGGACAAGAAAAAAGACTAAAAAATCCGCACAAAGGCCATTCCCCATCACACTCTAACTATACAAGTCCATGGAATTCCTTGAGAATCACATGCAAAAAGACACTTGAAATTCTTAAGTGTTTTGAAGTTATTAGGTATAGGTAGCAAGGAAACAACTATATAGCGTCTCCATATCCTAACAATTATTTTAAATCCACGCATCTCAGACATATCTTTTTTTTTTTCCTTTATGAACATATTCAAAGGAGATTGTGTACCTTGAGTAGTAATACATGAGAACTTACCTCCCCCTCCCACTGACCTACCACTAACAATGTCTACCTAGCTTAAGGGTTTACAAATTTTAACATTTGCATTGAGACTTCAACACAATTACCTTTTGAGACATGTTATTTTGAGGAACTTTTAAGTAAAATCCATAAGCACCATATGTTGAGAATTAAATTTGGGTTAGTAGAGATAAACTCTCATTTAGTTATC
>ML815373.1:24749-50019 GCA_009831015.1 Picea engelmannii
AAGAAAAAAGTAATAGCGAAAATTCCAAGATGACTTGATTCAAGAAGAAAAACCCTATGATCGATGCTCTGATACCAAATGTTATTATCCAATGACTTAAAAATGATAAAAAATCAATGAATGCAGTACACTTCGAGGGAGAAACCTCCTTTTACAATATATCCAATTCATAATACTATATGAGATGAGATAAGATGATCCTAAGAGTAGGTTTCCTTGGTATATATATAGGAGAGAAAGGGTACAATTAAAATGAAACGGTGCAATGAAGGGTTCTAGCTGACATACAAAAATAACACTAGAAATGTAATAATTTGATATATAGGACTTAATAAGGGGTTTTATACATAACATGGGGCTTTGTCTAGAGCTTAACAAGCAATGAGTATAAATTTGAGAATTCGTCCTTAGTGTTGGAACCAACACCAAGAGCATATCAAATATGAAAAAAATGATTTACATTTATATACATCACCACACCTGCCTCACATCTCAGTGGAATCCCTTGACTAGCTCCATCAAAGAATCTCCAGGGCATATCATAATCCATAGAAGGCATAATAGGTTTCTGATTTTTCTTCTGATTAGGATCACTTTTGAATTCCAAAGAAAGTTTTTCTATCAACCCTGCAACCACCTCTGTTCTAGAAGATACTTAAATTGTGTTCCCACAAAATAAAATATTCCAGATGACAAGGGAGACATAAAAAATAGAAACCACAACATCCATCAACCACTCTTGAATACAAAGGTTGAGCCCAACATTTTTCCAGGATACCTTAGGGAGAAACTTTTGGGAAAAAATATGTCAAACTTGCACTGCATACAAACAAGAGACAGAAAGATGATGAATCAATTATGCTTCATTGCAACAAAGAGAACATCTATCAGGACCAATCCATCCTCTTTTAATACCATTATCCCAAGTCAAAAACTTATTACTCAGAGCTAGACACAACACAATTTTTTTTTATTTCAAAGGACTGTGCCACTCCCATACACGCTTCCACCACCACATCAAAGGCCAATTGAAATAGGCCTCAATCTGAGAATTGTATTCCATATTCATAGTGTATTCTCTCATCTGAGCATTCTTTGACTAGGCCACATAATCATCATTTTCCCTCATTTGAGAATTAATAATAATAATAATAAAGTATAATGGCTATTGTAACGACCCCATCGTTATGACTACAAGCGACATAAGCAAGTGCAATTTTTTTATTTTTTTTAGGCAGGAAGGCAACAACGACAACCGTTAAACCATACCACCTAATGATGAACACAAAGCACGCCCTCCAGAAAACTGATAACCATGATTGATCCTGACATGACAGCTTCAACGACCATTAACTAGAAGCCTCTAATAGAGAGCAATCAACCACATTAAGGTGTTCCATAATGAAGTACCAATGTCTATTACAATGAACAATGCCCACAACGGGAATCACAAGACTCCATGTTAGCTTATCATACACACTCGCTGATCAACGCGCACTTTGATCCCATTATAAGGAATCATGCCGCCACAATGCATGAAGCACAATAGTAGCTAAGGTGAAACTAAACCATCCTAAATCTTCAAATAGGTGGCACAAGCCAACAAAACAAGTCCAGACTTGACTGTCATGCCCTAAAAGAAAACTATAAACGTGAGCACTCCAACGATCAAGCTAATGAGGCGCAAGGTGACTGCCTTCGACAGGTTTAGAATTGTGCAACAACCATAAGTACCTCAATAATATTTTTCCATAATAATATGAATTCAACACGTGAATCCAACCTCTATCTAAAGTTAAAAGCATGTAGCAATACTTCCTACTTCCTTTTAAAATAGCAAAACCATGATCGTTTATTAATGATTATTTTAATGACATGTGGTAGATTTAAAATAATTTATGTCGTTTTCATTTACAACATTATATTTATTTCATTCACCCTTACCTTTACGAGGAATTAATTTACCTTACCTTAACAAGTAAAATTTTTAATGAATAAGGTGTTAGTAAAATAGCACAAGAGATGGCTTCGTTAAACTGTTAATTGAGTTTACCTTAAGGAAGGACAAGTGTGATGGATTTATTTATTTAGTTACTTAAAGGTGAAATCCACCACTATCCATTCCTCTTACCCTCTATCAGTGTTTTAATCTGACCACAAATCAAACTGTTAAAGACAAGCATTTACTACGGTGTAATCTACCGCCAAATCGCTTGCCGCCAGGAATCATAAATTTTCTTAATGCCACTACCCCAAATGTATGGGTTCGAGGCCAAAAGTATGGGTCCGATGCCCAATCTTCAACTATCAACCACGATTCTAGGGCCAATCCAAATCAAAACAAATCACAAGGTAGCACCTGAGAGACAAAGCACCAGACTGAAGGGAGGCGCCCACAAGTGGCATGTTTAAGTTCTTAACACGTCAACCCAACACCAAAGACCATGAGCCCACAAGGGGTGTTCACTTGCGTTTCCTGCATAACCCATTTTTTTTTCATAATTCCATGACCGTTGACCTATAATGATACCCGTACGTTGCAACAGTTAGCAAAAATGCTATCAGACATTCACAAAACAATCGTTGTTTGAAAAAAATAAACGCTGCCATTCATCATGATTTTAAAAATCCATGTGTGTAAAATTGTTGTCACTCTTTAATGATTTTAAAAATCATTGATGCACATCTATAAATTGCTACCCAAATACGCACCCTCACACAGTAATTAAAAGTTATTCATTGTCAAAAATAAATTATGTCCATCACTATTATAGAAAAAGGTGTTGTCAAAGGTGGATTGTCAGCAGTCACACAAGATATACAAGAATCGATTACCAGTCCATTAATGTCAAACGCCATCCAACAATCATTGTGCAAAACACATGAATATTAATTATATTTTAATCAATGCAGAGGCAAATTGGTTGGTGGTCTAACACCTAAAATTTCACTGTGGTTTATCTATGGAAATGCTCTGACATTAAAGCAAACACCCAAGTTCATTTCGTTGTGTCAAAATTAAGAATAACAATATCAATATATAATGTTGGGCATAAATTAAGAATTTACAATAACCCGTTCTAAGGAATACATCGTTGTGCATATATTTAAAGAGATAAAATAGAATAATAACAATAATATTGTTGTGCCTATTTCTCACTATGCTTGTCTCATAACAAGAATAAAATAACCCTATACTAGATAAATACATCGCTGCACAAAATACAAGAACATTGTATAACTCCATATTACAGAGTTGTATCATTGCGCATAGATTAAAGGAGTAACAATAAATAGATAAATACTCTATTCATATAATAAGAACCAACATTAGCTCCATCTTACAGAGTTGTATCGTTGTGCACAGATTAAAGGAGTAATAATAAACTATAAATATCGTTGGAGTTTAACCCAATCCATAATTTTGCTATAACATTGCTAAATACAAATACAAATTGCTACATTGCTATAAACATTGCTAGATACAAAACACTACATCAATTGTACATTAACTCAAAATATAAATAGATATATAAAAGTCTGTTGTGTGAATTCACTAACTTACACCCCATCAAGCAATTGATTTGCAGACCATTAGGTATGGGTGAAATGGGTACTAGTATAAATTAAATTTGTTGTGTAACTAAAATTTCAGTCGCATTCGATCAAGGGTAGATTCGCTAAGGTTTAAGTGCTAAAATGCAAGCTAGAAGTATGAAAATGTAGAGTTGAAAATTTGGGGATAGGAATGATAACAATGGCATAAATACTCAACACAAGAAGGTGCAAAGACCATCAATAAGCCAAGAACAATCAACAGGGGTAGAGGACTGGGCAACACCTCCTTATCTCATCATCCATGCATAGAAAAGCAGGGCATTAGAATATATAGGTCACTATGCACCGAAGTGACGACCGTCGATTCGGCTCCTGGCCGACTGCTCAGGCGTGGACTGACGAACTAGGGATGAGGACGAAGTAAAAGCACAACTCTTCACAACAAATCAACAAAACCAAAAGGACGGTCACAACATTCATGGATTGAATGCCAAGGGAATCAAGTCAAGCAGCGAGCTTAAGGTTGTGGGGAAATTAAGTTCTCAATTAAAATGTTAAGTCAAACACCTTCTTTACATAATTAAAAGTATAGAAATGAAAGAATAAAGTCATAATAGTCTATCATGCAGAATAATATAAACATGCGTACTGTAGCCCAAGTCATACGCTCTAAGTCATTGTTCTGTGCACTCCATGCATCTCCTGCTTGTCGACCGATGAGACTTCACCGGTACCTCCCAGCCAACACTAGGGGTACTCTTCTTCCCCCTTAGCCCCCCGAGCCACAAAGGGGCCATGCACACTGAACCAGAGAACAACTAGCTCCCAGCTTGCCTTGCAAGGTTGAGCTACCACTCCTCACCAAGTTGGGTATCCCAACTCCCACAAGCTAAGTTAGTCGAGTCTAAAATTCTACAGCGTAACATTACACATGATAGAAGAGATCCATCCTTCTCTTCCTCCCTCCTTTATATAGAATTTCTAAGTCACTTCTTTCACAAATTCTCATTTAATTTCTTGTTCAATAATTTAATTCAGAAAAATCATCCCCATACATGTGTCACCCATCCCCTTCGTTGCACCAGAAATTAATTTCATTATTTATTTAATTAATCCTATTTCCCTCACCCACCAAAAAGCATTCCTAGAATCGCTCCTAGGTGTCCCCATATTCCCTTACACAATTTAATGACTTTCCCCTTTACTAAATTTACTAGTTGAGTTCAATTTACAAAGTTCTTAAAGGCAAGATTCCTTGCTAAGTTGGTCATTCTGTTTTTTCCTTATGTTTCCCTTTTTCTTTATGTTTCCCCCTTTTTCCCTTAGTTTCCTAATTCTTTTAAATTTCCCTCTTTCCCTTTTTATCTAAACTGAAATTAGTAAGTGTAGAAAATTATCTTTTTCCCCTTTTTCTTTTTAATTAATAAATTTTAATTAGCATGTGTGACAAAACAATCATTTCCCTTTTAAAATTTTAAATCCCTCGATAATTTGATTTTAATAATTTAATCAAGTTTCTTACCCTCTTTTCGTCATATGTTTAATGATGATTATTATTTTTTTTATTTTTTTTCCACAAGTATTACTTTAGACCTAGATTTTAATTTTTTGAGGCTGGGCGACATTTTATTAGGGAAAATGTTTTTAAATCTTTCTTATCACATTATTCATTCTAAATCCATCTAGGTTTATTCTCTTATTAGTTAACAACGCGACGTGCCCTTCAGGATGCACTAGGTGCTCCAAGGGCACCACTCACCTCATTATGTTTCCCTTGTGCGACGTGCACTTCAGGATGCACTACATGCTCCAAGGGTGCCACTCACCTCTTTCTGTTTTTTTTGCATGACATGCCCTTCAGGACACACTACGTGCTCCAAGGGTGCCACTCGCCTCTTGAATGACTTGGTAGACATCAAAAACCCCTAGAGTCAATACGCCTCTAGGTGATCTTGTGGGATACTAAGGGCCTCTAAGGAATAAGGCCCCTACCTTACTGTGTGCCCCTTAGAATCATCATGAGCGACTGTCATAGTCTTCCCTCATGACATCATGGGTCTTCTCGAACTAGGTAGTCGTTAACCTATAGTTTGAGCCACGACGGGAGTTCTAGTAGGATGTGGTAGTTTGTTGTCCACACCTCTCCCTCAACGTCTATGGTAGCCATGCGTGACCCCTCTATTCCACATGTGAGTGTGGTCAACAAGATATCGTCAACCTGTATCATCAACGAATCATGTAAGAACAAAATAATTAATCATAACATCTAATCAGATGCACATATGTCATATATATACAACAATTAAAACCCAATAGTCCACTCCCTGACTCAATCCAGAGTCTAAGGGTTTTATCGATGCCTCAACATCCTCGAGGTCCAAATCCTGCACACTCAGGAGAATCGAGTCAATATCACCTGTCTAAGTCAATATAGCAAAATAACATATAAGCACATCTATAATGCCTCATAATAATAATCAACGGTCAATGGTATAATAATCTAGATCACTTGCAAGCAAGTTTCCTCAAAGAATAAGTTCACTCAGTGCGTGAAAGAGTGGGATGTTACATACACCCCCTCTTGGTCTAAAATTCGTCTTGAAGTTTCATAGTATATAAGTGTCGAAGTAAAGTGTATCACGGTATCATAAGTCTATCTATCCAACAAAAATGGAAATTGTTGGCACATATCATATGCGTCCTCTGAGGTCATTAGGTGCAGACTATAGTTGTCCCACTAGACCTTGACCTCATCTGTTGTTTGACACCATAGCTGTCAAATGTGATGATCCAGGATGTGGATCAGCTCAGCCGTGAGTGCACCCTCATATGACACCTGCAAGGTGCTCAAGTCAAAATAAGTGTAGGATCACTAATCATAATGTCTCAAACAGAGACATGAAAAACATCATGCATACACCTCAAGAATCAGGCAAGGCTAGTCATTAGGCCACGGTCCTCTCTTTTCCACAATCTCGTAGGATCCCATGAACCTAGGAGATAGTTTAGCCCCTTTTTCTAAACTTGATCAAACCCTTATGCAGTTTCAGATGCAAAAATACTCAATCGCCACATCGTAACTACAGTCGACACTATGCGCATCGACATAACTCTTATGTCAATCCTACGCTTCCTTGATCCTTTGTCTTATAGTTTGCATTTATTATTCCATTTCTTGGATCACTTCCGGTCCCACCAGGTCCCTATCCTCAAGCCAATCCCAACTCAAAGGTGTCTAACACGGTCTCCCATAAAGAAACTCAAATGGCGCCATATTAATGGTGCTTTGGTAATTGTTGTTATAAGAGAATTCTACCAATGGCAAGAATTCTTCCCAACACTTATGTTGGTCCATCTCGTACATGCGCAACATGTCTTTCGAGGTCTAGTTCATTCGGTCAGTCTGCCCATTAGTCTCTGAGTGATACAAAGTACTGAAGTTAAGTTGGGTTCCCAAGGCCTTTTGGAAACTAGTCCAAAATCGTCCAATAAACATTGATCCTCAATCAGATATAATCCTCTTAGGTATGCCATGCAGCCTCACAATCTCAGTGATGAAAACTCTAGCTATTTCAAGTGCCTGATGCATCATACGCACAGGAATAAAAGAGCACTCTTCATCAAAGTGTCGACTACCACAAAAATTGAGTCGTGTCTCCCTGTCGTCAGTGACCATCCAACAATGAAATCCATCGAAATAACCTCCCATTTCGATTCTGGAATAACGTGTGGTTGTAGTAATCTTGTTGGATGTCTATCTTCAACCTTTACCTGCTGAAATTATAGACATCTGGCCACATAGTTAAATATGTTTGCCTTCATTCCCTTTCAGAAGAATAAGGGTTTAAGGTCTGCCCTTATATTTGTGACTCCTGGGTGAGCCATGTACACTGCTCTATGAGCCTCGTTTAGGATAAAACTCCTCAACTCGTCATTCAGTGGTACGTAAATTCGATTTTTAAATCTCAGTAGTCCATCGTCGTCCAACATAAATCCTTCAAATCTTGGTACCATCATTGTGTTTTGTCCAATAAAATCCTTGACCTCTTTGCACTACTCATCGTCACACTATAAAGTTAGAATCCTTTCATGTAGATTCGTCTGAAGAGGCAACCCAAAAAGAGGTGAGGTATTCGATTCAATGCATCTGTCACTCGGTTCACTATTCCTTTTATGTAAGAAATCTCAAAATCATACTCGCTAAGCAATTCCGACCAACGTCGTTGTCGCACGTTCAGGTCGCTTTTACGTAAAGATGTGTTGTACTCCACAGTGCTCCATCTTTAGTTCAAATTTTCTTCCAACAAGGTAGTGTCTCCAAACCTTCAGGGCATATACAATGGCTAACAACTCCAAATCATGCGTTGTAGAGTTCACCTCTTGCCTTATCAATTTCCTCGAGATGTAGGCGATCACTCGACCATCTTTCATCATGACTCCACCTAAGCCTTCCTTGGATGTGACAGTGAAAACCAAGAAGTCTGTGTCCATGCCAGGGACATTTAGTATCGGTGTCATTGTCAACAACTCCTTGAGCCTCCGAAATTCCTCCGCGCATTTTTTGGTCTAAACAAACTTCTTGTTCTTATTCTGCAATTCCATGATTGGATTTGCTATCTTTGAAAATACCTCGATGAACCATCAATAGTATCCTGCTAAACCCATGAAGCTACACACTTCTGGGACATTCGTCGACGCAGGACATTCCATAATAGCCTCAACCTTTGTTGGATCCACAATGATACCTTTGTCGGAGATGGCATGCCCCAAGTAGTGAATCCTTGATTGATAAAACGATCATTTGGACAACTTCCCATACAATTTGTGCTCTCATAGAGACTGTAGTACCAAGTGCAAGTGCTCGTCATGCTCCTCCTTCATCCAAGAGTAAATCAAAATATCATCAATGAATACTTGGACAAACCTATCCAAGTAGTCACGGAACACCCCATTCATCAAACTCATAAATACTCCTAGGGCATTTGTTAGTCCAAATGGTAAAACAGTAAACTTGTAATGTCCAAACCTCATCTTAAAGGTGGTCTTAGGGACGTCATCCTCCTTGATTGGTAATTGGTGATACCCTGATTACAAATCGATATTGGAAAACACCGTCGCACCCTTCATATGATCAAACAGATCATCAATCGTCGGCAACAAATACTGATTCTTAATTGTTTCCTTTTTCAATTGACAGTAGTGAATGCAGAGTCTCTATGACCCATCCTTCTTTCATATGAAGATAACAGGTGCACCCCATGGTGACACACTCGGATGTATAATTCCCAGGTCCAACAACTCCTTGAGTTGCATTCTCAACTCTTGTAACTCTGGGGTCAACATCTGATAAGGTTTTCTTGATTTCGGTTCAATCCCTGGTTTCAAGTCTAAGGTAAACTCCAATCCCCTCTTTGGTGACATCCCAGGTAACTCCTCCGGGAAGACGTCTGCAAACTCTCTCACCACAGGAAGGTATTCTAGACCTTCCGCTAATCCATTCACATTTAACCCAAGGATCGCATAAAGCTTACATCCCTTTCACATGCTCTTCCGTAACTACAAGGAAGAGATAAACCTCAGGGAAACTCCCTGGTTTCGACCTACACTCATGCGTATCTGTCCCTCATCATCGACCAAGCTAAACCGTTTCGTCTTACAGTTGAGTATCGCCTCATGCGATTCCAACCAATCCATACTAATTATGATGTCATAAGATCCTAATATCATGACGTACAGGTCGTCCCTAGTGAAAAACTCTCCCAGGTTAAGGGTACCATCGGTAACCCTTCCTCCAACCTTTTGGTTGGCTCCCGGAGCCATCTCTACAAAGCTAAACTCATCCTGTTCGACTGTCTTTAACTTAATCCTTTTTAGCGGGACACTAGAGATGAAACTCTCGATAGCACCGAGATCTATCAATACTAAGGGTCTAGTCAGTGATGGTACCTGACGTCTTGAGCACAGTCGACTAGTGCTCTTCCTAGCCGTTATTCACCACTGCATGAATCCGAAGGGCCTTTCCCAAAACTCCCATGGTAGTGGATCCGGTTGTTCTAGATGCCTCGACCCCTTCCTTTGGACAGTAATGCTGGTAATGTGGCCCCCCACAATCCAACACACTTTCTTTAGTCCCGTATTCCTGGTACCCAAACTAGAAGCTGAATTGTAACAATAAGGCCAACCTCGAACTTCTTAACCTTAAGTTTCTGGGTAAATTGGTGCGAAGCATACCGAAGCAGCTCCAAAATGAGCCTTGTACTCGGGCACCATGTGGTTTCCTTGTTGCAAGGTGTCAAACTCATTGAGATGATGCTCAATGAATTCCTCAGAAAGATACCTCTCCTGGAACCATTCCTCGAATAGTTCCCATGACACATCGTCAACGACCATGTTCAAAAGTGGCAAGAGCGTCTTCCACCATAGAAGAGGGCTCCCCTTCAGTTCAAATACCACTATGTGGACCTTCATGCTGGAGATCATAATTGCGAACCATGAAGAAAAACTCCTTTCTCTACAACCGTGCCTTGACAGCACAATCGTCCGCGACACTTGTGGACTCGAGAACTCAACTCTCTCAAGTTCTTGATGGATGCTCAAGGTACTAGCTAGGGTGCGTTGTGGACACTCAAGGGTATAGGTGCCCTGGCCTCATCGCGGTACCGATGTTGAATCAAGGCCCTTGACATTACCTGGAAGGGCCTTGTCAGAACATCATCATCCCTTACTACAAGTGAATCCTTCCCAAGGACTTGTTCTTCCCCTTGGGGGTTCGACTTTGAGGGTGCAGTAATTTCTAGAGGTGTCACACCTCCTTCCATGGCACCACGTTGTGAACCTCTAAGGCATCCTCTAAAAGAGATCACCACATGAACATGTTAAGGTTTTTAATTAACGCAATGGTTAATACTCACGGGTTTACTAAAGTGGAAATCCTAGCGATCCACAGTCGCATGGTTGAACTTGGCTCTAATACCATATGTAACAACCCCGTCGTTATAACTACAAGAGACAAAAGCAAGTGATTTTTTTTTTTTGTTTTTAGGCAGGAAGGCAACGATGAAAATCGTTAAACCATACCACCTAACGACAAACACAACGCACGCCCTCTAGAAAACCGATAACCACAATCGATCCTGACACAATGGCTTCAACGATCATTAACTAGAAGCCTCTATAGAGAACAACCAACCACATTAAGGCGTTCCATAATGAAGTACCAATGTCTATTACAACAAAAAATGCCCATAGTGAGAATCACAAGACTCCACGTCAAGTTATCATACGCACTCATTGATCAATGCCCACATTGATCCCATTATAAGGAATCATGTCGCCACAATGCGTCAAGCGCGCAGTAGTAGCTAAGGCGCAACTAAATCATCCTAAACCTTCAAATCATGGCCCAAGCCAACAAAAGAAGTCCATACTTGACTATCATGCCCTAAAATAAAACTATAAATGCAAGCACTCCAACAATCAAGCTAACGAGGCGCAAGGTGATTTCCTTCGACAAGTTTAGAATTGCGCAAAACCATAAGTACCTCAATAACATTTTTCCATCATAAGACAAATACAACACGTGAATCCAACCTCTATCTAAATTTAAAAGCATGTAACAATACTCCCTACTTCCTTTTAAAAAAGAAAAACTATGATCGGTTATTAATGATTAGTTTAATGACATGTGGTAGCTTTAAAATAATTTATGTCGTTTGCATTTACAAAATTATATTTATTTCATTCACCCTTACCTTTACGAGGAATTAATTTACCTTACCTTAACAAGGAAAATTTTTAATGAATAAGGCATTAGTAAAATAACACAAGAGTTGGCTTCGTTAAAATGTTAATTAAGTTTACCTTAAGGAAGGACAAGTGAGATGGATTTATTTATTTAGTTACTTAAAGGTGAAATCCGCCATCGTCCATTCCTCTTACCCTCTATCAGTGTTTTAATCTCACCACAAATCAAATTGTTAAAGACAAGCATTTACTGCGTTGTAATCTACCACCAAATCGCTTGCCGCCAGGAATCATAAATTCACTTAACGCCACTGCCCCAATTGTATGGGTTCGAGGAAAAAATTATGGGTCCAAGGCCCAATCTTCAACTATCGACCACGATTTGTGGGCCAATCCAAATCGTAAAAAATCACAAAGTAGCACCCAATAGACACAGCACCAGACTGAAGGGAGGCACCCACAAGTGGCGTGTCTAAGTGCTTAACACGTCAACCCAATGCCAAATCCCATGAGCTGACAATGGGCGTTCTCTTGCGTTTCCTGTATAGCCCATTTCTTTTGCATAACTCCACGACCGTTGACCTATAATGATACCTGGAGATTGCAACAGTTGGAAAAAATGCTATCAGACATTCACAAAACAATCGTTGTCTAAAAAAAATAAACACCGCCATTCATCATGATTTTAAAAATCTGTGTGTGTAAAACTGTTGTCACTCTTTAATGATTTTAAAAATCGTTGATGTACATCATCTGTAAATTGATTCCCAAATATGCACCCTCACACAATAATTAAAAGGTATTCACTGTCAAAAATAAATTATGTCCATCGCTATTATAGAAAAAGGTGTTGTCAAAGGTGGATTGTCAGCAGTCACATGAGATATACAAGAATGGATTACGAATCCATTAATTTTAAACGCCATCTAGCAATCGTTGTGAAAAACACCTGAATATTAATTCTATTTTAATCAACACAGAGACAAATTGGTTGGTGGTCTAACACCTAAAATTTCATTGTGGTTTATATATGTTAATGCTCCGACATTAAAGCAAACACCCAGGCTCATTTCGTTGTATCAAAATTAAGAATAACAATATCAATATATAATGTTGAGCGTAAATTAAGAATTTACAATAACCCGTTCTAAGGAATACATCGTTGTGCATATATTTAAAGAGATAAACCAGAATAATAATAATAATATCATTGTGCCTATTTCTCACTATGCTTGTCTCATAACAAGAATAAAATAACCCTATACTAGATAAATACATTGTTGCACAAAATACAAGAACATTGTATAACTCCTTATTACAGAGTTATATCACTACGCACGGATTAAAGGAGTAACAATAAATAGATAAATACTCTATACGTATAATAAGAACCAACATTAGCTCCATCTTACAAAGTTGTATCGTTGGGCATAGATTAAAGGAGTAACAATAAACTATAAATATCATTGGAGTTTAACCCAATGCATAATTTCACTATAACATCGCTAAATACAAATACAAATCGCTACATAGATATAAACATCGCCAGATACAAAACACTACATCAATTGTAAATTAACTCAAAATATGAATAGCTATATAAAAGTTTGTTATGTGAATTTACTAACTTACACCGCATCAAGCAATTGATTTGCAGACCATTAGGTATGGGTGAAATGGGTATTGGTATAAATTAAATTTGTTGTGTAACTAAAATTTCAGTCGCATTTCGATCAAGGGTAGATTCACTGAGGTTTAAGTGCTAAAACGCAAGCTAGAAGTATGAAAACGATGAGTTGAAAATTTGGGGATATGAATGATAACAATGGCATAAATACTCAACACATGAAGGTGCAAAGACCATCAATTAGCCAAGCACAATCAACAAGGGTAGACATCTGGAAAACACCTCCTTCGCTCATCATCCATGCACAGAAAAGTAGGGCATTAGAATCTATAGGTCGCTATGCACCGAAGTGACGACTGTCGATTTGGCGCCTGGCTGACTACTCAAGCATGAACTAACGAACTAGGGATGAGGACGAAGTAAAAGCACAACTCTTCACAACAAATCAACAAAACCAAAAGAACGTTCACAACATTCATGGATCGAATGCCAAGGGAATTAAGTCAAGCAGCTAGCTTAAGGCTGTGGGGAAATTAAGTTCTCAATTAAAATGCTAAGTCAAACACCTTCTTTACACAGTTAAAAGTACAGAAATGAAAGCGTAAAGTCATAATAGTCTATCATGCAAAATAAGAGTATGCATACCATAGCCCAAGTTGTCCACTCTGAGTCATTGTCCCGTGCGCTCTAACCGATGAGACTTCATCGGTACCTCCCAAGCAACGTTAAGGGTACTCTTCTTCCCCCTTAGCCACCTGAGCCACAAAGGTGCCACGCACACTAAACCAGAGAACAACTAGCTCCCAGCTTGCCTTGCAAGGTCGAGCTAGGTATCCCAACTCCCACAAGCTAAGTCAGTCGAGTCTAAAATTCTGCAGCATAACGTTACGCATGACAAAAGAGATCCATCATTCTCCTCCTCCCTCCTTTATATAGAATTTCTAAGTCACTTCTTTCCCAAATTCCCATTTAATTTCTTGTTCAATAATTTAATTCAGAAAAATCATCCACGTACATGTGTCACCCATCCCCTTTGTTGCACCAAAAATTAATTTCATTAATTATTTAATTACTCCTATTTCCATCACCCACCTAAAAGTATTCCTAGAATCGCTCCTAGGTGTCCCCATATTCCCTTACACAATTTAATGACTTTCCCCTTTACTAAATTTACTAGTTGAGTTCAATTTAGAAAGTTTTTAAAGGAAAGATTCCTTGCTAAGTTGGTCATTCTGCTTTTTCCTTATGTTTCCCTTTTTCTTTATGTTTCCCCCTTTTACCCTTAGTTTCCTAATTCTTTTAAATTTCCCTCTTTCCCTTTTTATCTAAACTCAAATTAGTAAGTGTAGAAAATTATCTTTTTCCCGTTTTTCTTTTTAATTAATAAATTTTAATTAGCATGTGTAACAAAACAATCATTTCCCTTTTAAAATTTTAAATCCCTCAATAATTTGAYTTTAATAATTTAATCAAGTTTCTTACCCCCTTTTYGTCACATGTTTAATGATGATTATTATTATTTTTATTTTTTTTCCACAAGTATTACTTTAGACCTAGATTTTAATTTTTCRAGGTTGGGCGACATTTCATTAGGGAAAATGTTTTTAAATMTTTCTTATCACRTTATTKATTCTAAATCCATCTAGGTTTATTCTCTTATTAGTTAACAATAMGAMGTGCCATTCAGGACACACTAGGTTCTCCAAGGGTCCCACTCACCTCATTATGTTTCCCTTGCACGATGTGCCCTTCAGGACGCACTACRTGCTCYAAGGGTGCCACTCRCCTCTTTCCATTTTTCTTGCGTGTCGTGCTCTTCAAGATGCATTACGTGCTCCAAGGGTTCCAGTCGCCTCTTGAATGACTTGGTAGACATAAAAAACACCTGGAGTCAATACTCCGCCAGGTGACCTTGTGGGAGACTAAGGGCCTCTAAGTAATAAGTCCCCTGCCTTATTGCACTCCCCTTATAATCATCATGAGAGACTATCGTAGCCTTCCCTCACAACATCGTGGGTCTTCTCGAACTAGGTAGTCGTTAACCTACAGTTCGAGCCATGACAGGAGTGCTAGTAGGTTGTGGCAGGGTTGCTATCCACACCTCTCCCTCAACATCATTGGTATCCGTGTGTGACCCCTCTACTCCACATGTGAGTCTGGTCGGCAAGCTATCATCATCCTGCATCATCAAAAAATCATGTAAGAACAAAATCCATAATCATAACATATAATCAGATGCACATATGTCATATATATACAACAATTAAACCCCAATAGTCCACTCCCTGACTCGATCCGAAGTCCAAGGGTTTCATCGATGCCTCGGCATCCTCAAGGTCCAAATCCTGCACACTCAGAAGAACCATGTCAATAGCACCTATCTAAGTCAATACAGCAAAATAACATATAATCACATCCATAATGCCTCATAATAATAATCAACGGTCAATGGTATAATAATATGTATCACTTGCAAGCAAGTGTCCTCAAAGAATAAGTTCACTCAATGCACACAAGAGCTGGATGTTAAAGTTATCATAAAGGGATCATAATAATTACTTAAAAACAAATATTTGTGTAATAAAAGAAAGGGGTAAAATAAGTAAAGGTGATTTATGGAAAAAAAACTAAAAATAATATAAGTTTATGGGAAAATAAATAGTAAGATAAAGAAAGAATTACATAATGAAAAATGAATCTTAGGGATTGATTTATTTATCTTTGATGGATTCTATATAAGGTCAAAGAAGAAAGAGAAGATATCATTGATCTTTTCCTTGGCCAATTTGAGGATAGAGCTATGAAGAGTTGGCATAGTAGTGGATTGAGGGCTCGGTGGTTCTCAATCATGATGACTGAGGGGTTGGTTGGGAGAAGATTTGTCCACCACACTTTGTTGTGGCATGTTGGATCAAGGATTGGAATATTATGGTTCAACATTCATGGCATTGTAAGTAAGTTGATTCCTTGAACTTTCAAGTGAGTTACTGAACACACACTCCTTATAAATTTTGTAATATTGAATCAAGTATCTTTACTTTTATTAGTTAATGGTTTCAAATTGTGTTGTTTATCTATGTATTTAGATTTAATTGAATTTTGGCTATTACATCCATACCAATCTATGTATAATTATGTTCATTCCCAACATGTCAAGAACCAATGTTATTATAGATATTGTGAATTTGTGACTTAGGGCATGATGGGAGTTGAATAGGTGATTGACTCAACCATTCTTGGTATGATTCCTCTATGAGCTATGTTTTTTTAACAACCTTCTTTCAAGTTGACATTGTACTGGGATGCAACTATAGATGGTAGACATGTCATCGTCATCCAAATCCTCATTGATAAAAATATTGAACATTAAATCTATTATATTAGTAAACACTATGTGTTTAGTATGCTCAAACATTCATCCAAACATTTATTAGAAGCATGGAATTTTAACAAATTATAAAACAAATGTCAAATTAATCAATAAAATTACATTAATTCCATTGAATATCCAAAAATACAATTACTCAATGATCTTTAACTTATTCCCCAAGGGGAGTCTAAAGGTAGTCCTAATGCAAGTTGTAGTAAGCCTTGGTAGATAAAATATAGAATATAAGCCTTAACTTGAGAATAATTAAATGCATCCACAAAAGAATATGGAGAGAAACCTTAAGGTAGGGTAACACCATCAATTACTCCTCGTGGAAGGAATCACTCTATAAGCCATGCTTTATACAATACAATACTCAACATCCAACATATCTCAATATGAGGATACTTATATTTATGTATACCTTCTCATGAATATTCTTAGGGGTCTATGCAAACTACCTCTCATTATTATATTTATTTTGTTTAATTACTCGACGGGCCTATTTATTACCCAACAACTATAAAGTGTACCTTATTCCATGATTTATAGCCATGTTACATAAATTATTCCCCTTTAGTACTTCCTTCTGTACCCCACATTATTCTCCCTAGTTATATTACACATGTCACCTTTGACGAGTAGTTTGTTGTCTCCAAAATTTATAGTTTATTAACAACTCGTCACCAAGAGACAAACTATGTATTGAATGCATAAAAACAAATCTAGATGCCTTCATTTTCATAAGGAACTCTTTGTCATTGGAGTGTTTTTGAAACAAAAAATTTGTACTAAACACTAAGCACCAATAACTATTTATGAACCTTGAAATGTTGCCATGAGTGTGTGGACAACCATAGATATAAAATAGGTTCTTCCATATTAAAGTTTTTTAAATCATAACCATTCATGCACATACTATACCTAGAAATTCTTTTGTACTTAACAATATTCAAGTAATCAAACTAACTCCAAAGAAGACCACAAAATTGCATAAGTTCTACTAACTATTTGGGAGAAGCAAACACATGTGAAAGAACAAACAACCCAATATTTGTAGCATGTATTTTAAACTAGGCAATCATGTAATTATTGGCACAAAAGGAGAATTTGGTCCCAAAATTAGGCATTGGCAAGGAATATGGCCAAGCACTATACAAAGAATTGTTATAACAAATTTGGTATTTACTTTATAGATGGGTGGAAAGAGATAAATCATCATTGTCGTCTAACAATTGAGCTGACCTTGATGTGTAATTTGACATTGTTGCTCTTAACTCATACAACCATTTGGTTCTCCTAGTAGAGATGTTTTGGGTGGTATTGATATCATACTTTGTCTCACTAAAAATCTAAGTTGACTCAACAAAAGGAGATGAGTTGGTTGATTTTAGACAAAACACAATGGATTTGGCTTCCAACTTTTCAAAAAATGAGTATATGGAAGTGTTCCTACGTGTCTTTTCTATATCGTGTATTGGTTTCTTCAATGCAATGGGAGCTATCAGACCATCAACTTTGAGTAGTCGATCATTAACATAATGGGATAGTGTGACACAATGAAGGTTCACCTTCAACCCTTTTTATTTTGAATAGCCACATACTACGGGGGTGTCATAAAAAGAGATCTAATTTGTGGTGAAGTACCATTGGCCTAGGATTCTTGTTGGAATATGGTTTATTACAGTGGTGGCATAAAGTGGCTCTCCATTTTCTTCAACCATCTACCTATTGTATCTTTCTCCAAATAATATCTTGTGACTTTTTTGTACTACTGGAATATCCTACACATCTAAACCTGGCCCTAATCAAGATCCTATAAATTTCAATGCATAATTATTTAAATGCACATGCAAAGGTATCATAGATTCAAAAAAATAATAAAATATAAACAAAATGTTGACTTTCAACAAATGCTAAGGAGAACTTGGTGAACTTCAAATAATATGGAATGAGGAATCTAAAAAAATTGACATTTGATATTATCATTTTCCCCCTTGCATTTAAGACAAAAGAACAATTGATACATGTTTGTATTCTTAGAAGAAATTATGAGAAGCATGTGACATTCTAACTTGAAACAATCTTTTGAAGGTATTTTCTAAGTAACTAGTGTTCCTAGTTTACATCAATGCATCAATGCAATTTTCATACAAAATGCACCGATGCATTGGATTTTGACGTGCATTGAACAAAAACTTACACTAACACCTACGCAAAGGAAAACCTTTGCAAAGTACTAAATGCGGAGGTTTTCATTTCTATTTTCACCTTAAATTGGTGGCATGATGTGTTGAGGAAAAGGTATGGAGTACCTCACTCAATCATTTTCAGATCTTGCTTGGCTAAGACAAGATAGTTGGGAATGTCACCCAGGGTTCATAGCCTCAAAACATTCACTCAATCCACAAGTATTAATTACAAAGGATCAAGGATGATTTTATGATTTGTATATGTTCCATTTCAAAAATAAAATTTAAGCAAAGCTACATGAATGTATATAGATTTTACAATAAATTAAACATGGAGACAAAAGTCAAAGGAAGAACCAAGTCATGAAAACACATGTATGAGACAGAACAATAATCTAATTTTATTTCATTCTGAGATATAAAAACTGTATTCATATTTTACAAACCCCTGTGAGAGTATGGACCAAAGTCAAATTTAGAAGTCTCCAATGGGAACCATACAAAAAGACCCTGACAATGAAATAAAATTGAAACTAACGATCTAGATGAGCTTGCCACAAAATGTTGCCACTTGACTCTCCAAGATATCCTTTATCAGCCATGAAAATTAATTCATAAACCAACAAGAATACACAGACTATCAAAGATAAATCAAACACCTTTAAAACAATTTGATGAATGGTATGATTTGGTTTTGAAGCCAGATAGTTGCCTTCAATAAGACCCTGCTATCAATAAGAGGATTAGGCTTTCAAGTAAACTCAGAAATTAATGAAAACTGAAGTTATCTCACTAACTAGAGAGAAAACCTTAGTCTTGTAGTTCTCCTTCTATTCTCCTTTGTCTCTTCCTCTCATTGAACCTTTATTCTTTCTCAATAAGTTGAGGTAGTTCAAATACTTTCTTTAGTTAAGTCAAATTAACTTAACTAATTAGTTTAGGGAGAAATAATTAATAATAATATATAAATAACGGTCTAGTTAATAATTACTAAATAGGTGGGACCCCTTGTGACTCCCATCATTCTCTTTGTCAATCATCAAATATAAAGTATAGAATTTATCATTTGGATCATATAACACCCTTGTAGCTCCCATGGATATCATTTAAATCAAATATTTGAATATCATCAAAATTTAAGGCCATATCCCAAGAAAACAATATATCCATCTTATCGACAAAAAATATCCAAAATAAAGCTTATTGTCCAAAATATGCTAAAAGTCATTAAACATTGTCTTCATCACTGAATATCATAAAAAAAACATTTAAAATCCATATTTTTTGTTGTGTGAGGCATATTTCCTCTTATAATTGTTGTCTCCTCTTGACGTTTTTGGGGTATCCCTTGGTTGGTTAGACCCTTGGAGTTCTATTTCGCTGATCACATGGGAGTATTTATATTTTAGGTGGAGACATGAAGACACAGATTTAGAAGACTCTGTGGATGGACTAGAGGGGGAGGTCGCTACTTTTCCTTTTTCTTTCACAGGTTGTGGGAAATCAGTTTTTAATCTTTTGTTGGCGTGTGAGGACTGTACTAGAAAAACAACATGAACAATTTTAGCATTGGGATTAACTGGTGGTGGTAGAGGAAATGAAACAGTGGGCCAACCACGATGGTGAGAGACAATTTGGTGGACAATTTGGTGGACTTCGGGTTGCATTGACACATGTGGAGGAACAGGAATGCTGGGAAAATTCTGAGGAGGTTGAACTAGGGGTCTGTCAGGTCAGGGATGCAATATACCATGGCCAACCAAATTAAAAAACCCATCTTGAAACAGTTGGTTTAACTCTTGTGGATCAGCATCGAAGTGAATTGAAAACCAAGGCCTTATATAGCTTCGCTGCCAATTACCTCTGCCTCTATTATTTCGGCCATTATTGCCCCTACTGAAAAAACTCATCATGTAGAAATATTTAACCAGTCATGAAAAGTTATTAATAACCCATACATGAAACTCTATTTAAATAAATCAAGAGTTGGCTTTATTATTTACTACATGGCGCATGCAATCCATCCATAAAAATGCCATTTATTAATTGTCACACAAACAAGCAATTGATAGCGTCATTGGGAGTATGTAGGGCTTGCATTTAGTGTAAAGTGATATCATGGAGGGGGAATATTTACGAATATTGTTCAAGAAATCAACTGTGTATCTAAACATATCTCAAAATACAAATCATCAATTACTGCCACTTCATTTCTTTCATTTCCATACAGACTTTTCCTTAAAAATGAGTAACAACATAACAGGGAGTGAAAAATGTAATTGGGATAATGAGGGGAGTGTATTTTTGCGTAAAATGGTATAATGGAAAGGACTCCCATGGATATTGTTCTCATATGTCAAACAATGTCATCTTCAATGTCAATTAAAATGAAAAACCCCTTACTGTTTCAAAATTGAAATTCAACACTATGTTTCCAAAGATCCAGAACTAGGTTTTCACTTCAAGGATGCTCATTTTCATTTATAAATTGCATTACATAGTAATCATTTCATAATTTATTTCCCAATAAAAATTCAACAATAATAACACAGCTTGTGCACAACAAAGTCGAGGAGACACAACTCCATAATAATCACAATAACCACTACCAGCAGTCGAGGAATGGACAAATAGTGGTCTATGATATAATCACCAATACATTTTAAATCGCCACAGGGCTCCACAAAGTGGCCCCAAAAGGGATCCCTGTGTATAACATAATTCAAAATTGAAACTTCAAACAATAATGCTTCTAAAATTACTTTCATTATGGTTCACAAAACTCATTCAACGCATATATAATTCAACCACAAAGATGTCCCTTTCATACAAAATCGAACACACAGTAGGTCATATCCCTTAAACAATGATTTTGCAATGTTGTCATCACCCTAATATTTCCACAGGATGGTTTGTATTACCAGAAAAATGAGTGGGATTAACATTCTTTCCATCTTCTCACAACAAATAATCAACTAAGCCCGTGACCAAAAATGAGCACAAACAATGCCTTTATTAAATTCTGGGTTGGCCACCTCCACAATAATTTCCAATACACATGATTCAATACAAAATAGTGAAGAGTAATGTGGTGAGGGGGGACAAGCTGACCAAATTGATAGTTTAGCCAAAAGGAGCACAAGAATCTTAATACTTCTACAAAACTTCACATTTATATTCACAAAGTTGTTACAAGGACATGAGCACAATGGGCACAAAAACCAACTTAAATGACAAGCAGAGTGTCCATATAACCCACAGGTAAGGAGCAATGATATGATTAGAGAAGAAATCCAAAACAAGAAACCAAAGGCAAGGTAGGCCCGAGAGTTTCCCCAACTATATTCTTTCCCACAAGTAAAGCACAAATACCATATACAGTAAGAGACATCCACACAACTTTTCAATGTGCATGGTTCAAATACAACTCCACAGAGACCAACACTTAACCACCAATCCATAGACAGTAAAAAATTCCATATATCATAACTTTGGAAATGCACAGACATCGAGCAAACTCAAGAGCCAACTGTTTACTTAATTAAAGAGCAGAGCAAAATATTCATGGATGGAGCAACAAGAAATCCATACATGTGTAAAAATTGCTAAGGAGAACAACCAATCATGTATACCTCTTCCACGGCCGAACAAAGAGGAGAAGCAAAAACTAACAAGAGAAAATGAAAAATGGTTAGGATGGCAAGCTCAAGGAGGGTTATAGAGGCGTTCATTTACTACATGTAGTATCTACATTCATCCATAGTCAGTACAATAAAGTTAACATACAACACATCAACCACTAACTCCAAATCAATTTAATGCAAGTCGAATACACCACCATTTCCCTAAGTCTCTAACTTAACAAATGCGCCAACCCTTGTTTAAAACTCCAATGTGACATATATCAAATACTTGCTAGGGATACCATGTCCCAACCTTTATATTTCCAATTCAAATAATGTGTGCAATCCTTGTAGCATGAAATCACCATATCACACACATAACTTAAACATGGAGTTTAGGTCCTTCCTCAAACTAAATGTAGCATAATAATACTTGTGAGAGCTATATAAAGAAACATCATTCCCTTTTTAATCATATCTCCCATAACATCATTTGATCAATTATTTCAACAACGACTTTAAAAGAAAATAAACTGTAGATCTCATCTCATCCAACTCATAAGAACATAAAGAATAAGTGTCATCTCCTCATCATAGTCACACAAGTCACAAAAGGGGTCCCACCTATTAGTATATTATTAAATATAATTAAATAATAAGGCGTTGAAACCAATTTGCATGAAGGTACCCTACGTTGCGCTTTTGGGCATCAACAAACTGGCGACTCCATAAGGAAATATGTTTCCAACATATTAAGAACTCGGAATGTCCGGTTTCGCAGACCAATGAAAATGGATCAAAGAATTATTGACAATAATAGCTATGCAAAAGGGGGAAAAAGGATGGTTTAAGGGAAATAATGAGATGCGACTTCGGGAATAACTTATGAAAACCGGTATGTATGAGGGGGTTTGGTCTTGTATGCATAAAATTTGATCAATATGTAGCACATAGTGTTTCTTCAAGTTTTAAGGAGAAATTTTATGATATGCTCTTTTGAATCTCAGGATGGAGGGAAGAAAGGGATAGCGGAAATAGGGAAGAAGACCAAATCATCTATCTTATTGTGGTATTGAAAGAAAAAAACAATATCAACAATGTCTAAAAGGAGGACATCATGACAACTGTGTAAAATTTATTGTCTATTGATCAACAATACTTACAAGATGACATTGTTGTGGCAAAAATGATCCAGGATTTATTTCTGATAATTAAGAAAATAATCTAAATAGAACAGAAAAAATGAAAGACAAAACTAAATAAACTAAAAACCCAATTTATTATTTATGTACAAAGGGAGGGGAAAAAATTCTTGGAGTCACGTAGGATGATATTTTTCATAGAGAAATGCATCATCTATTTTGGATGGATGATTAATGAACTGAAATATGATGCATAAAGAGTGATTATCACCCTTCCAAGCAACAAATGAATGTAGCAAGGGTAATGGGCCTATAAAGATCTAGAAAAAGTGATTACCATCTTGCAGGACCTGCCAACCAACAAGACGAGATTTTGGCTTGATATTGGAAACATGTGCATGATCAATAACATTAGAATTATAGTTCGAAGTTTTGATGAAGAGGATGGAGTTAATGGGATCTTTAAGCATTATAAGGTCATTATTTACGATCTCCTGATCAGGAAAATAAATACCATGCACCGAGGGATAAAATAAAGGATTCAAATGCATAGGAATCCATTTAAATTTATCATCATCAAAAGAAATCATGCATGCAATGGAGATATATATATCGTCATTGAATTCCTCAACCTCTTTGAACTAAAACAAGGGGTTTGTGAAGTAAGTATGCAATGTAAAATTGTGATTAACCTTATGGGAATTTTCATAAGAAGAGTCAACATATGAATCTTTATGGCCCCTTGAATCCCCTCTTTCATCTTCTTCAGAATGGTCATGACAAATACGAGGGATAGTGCTATTCAAATCAAGAGGATCCTCCATGCCGGATTCATCCATGAAGATTACTTCATTAGACACAAGTTGATCTTGAGTAGGATATATTTCAGAAAGGTCATCATTACATGGGAAGGCATCAAATAAAGAGTTTTCAAAAGTAAGGTGGGTAGGTTGATCAAGGTAAGAATCATCACATACTTCTACAAACAAAGCAGTAGTAGGCATATGATTGCCTTCTTGACTATTCGAGAAAAGATGATGATTCATGTGATATCCATGGTTATCCTTTAAGAACAATTCACAAGTTAAATCTTCATGAGGACCATAGAAAAAGTTACATCGAAGAGGATCAGGGATGATTTCAAGTAAAACTTCAAAGTGATGAAAGGTAGGCAGAGGAGGAAAGTCGATAAATAACTTTGCAAAAATTGATTCTCCTGTGAAAATTTGACTAGATACTATATGTCTAGACCAGTCTCCTATTTTACCACAAGGGAAAGTGGAAAAATATTTGCAGAAGTATGTATATCATAAACCCCAATAGATTGACAGAAGCTAAGGAAATCATCAATATGGTTCTGAGAAGATTCCCATGAGTTACCTTCAAAAAGAGGACACCTAACCATTGACAATGAGCTTAAATTGGATTTATACATGAACAAGAAAGTTAAGATTCGATAAATTCATGAAAGAAAGAAAAAAAAAATTATAAACATAGAAGCATATAACAATAAATACAAAAATACAAATTATTAAATAACAAGAAACTAGGGAAATATGGATAATGTGTTTTTTTTCCCGTCCCCAGTATGGTCGCCAAATAAATATTGAGGAAAAGGTATGGAGTACCTCACTCAATCATTTTCAGATCTTGCTTGGCTCAGACAATATAGTTGGGAATGTCACCCAGGGTTTATAGCCTCAAAAAATTCACTCAATCCACAAGTATTAATTACAAAGGATCAAGGTTGATTTTATGATTTGTATATGTTGCAATTCAAAAATAAAATTTAAACAAAGCTACATGAATGTATACAGATTTCACAATAAAGTAAATATGGAGACAAAAGTGAAATGAAGAAGCAGGTCATGAAAACACATGTATGAGACAAAACAATAATCTGATTTTATTTCATTCTAAGATATAAAAATTGTATTCCTATTTTACAAACCCCTGGGAGAGTATGGACCAAAGTCAAATTTAGAAGTCTCTGATGGGCACCATACAAAAAGACC
>ML815373.1:117116-129019 GCA_009831015.1 Picea engelmannii
CATCCAGCAATATACAGCTTCATGGATTCACAGACTCTGATTGGGCAGGAAGTGCAGAAGACAGAAAGAGCACTTCAGGTATGTGTTTCATCTTGGGCTCCACTATGAATTCTTGGGGCAGCAGGAAACAGAAGTTTGGCGCACTCAGCACAGCAGAAGCAGAGTATATGGCAGCATGTGAAGCATGCACTGAAGCAATATGGTTAAGGAAATTAATCTCCGATTTATTTGATCAAATTCCAGAATCGACCATAATATATTGTGATAATTAGAGTTGTATAAGATTATCAAAACAACCTGTGTTTCATGAAAGGTCGAAACACATTGAGATAAAATATTACTTTATTCGAGATAAAGTCCAGGAAGGAGAGGTAAAGCTAGAGTATATCCCCACTGACGAGCAGACAGCAGACATTCTGACAAAACCTCTATCCAGGATAAACTTTGCATATTTCCAAGAGAAGATGGGGATCGTGGAAATAACTCCCTTAGATGAAAGGGAAGACTCTTCAGGTTAGGAGGGAGCACTAAAATATTATTGAAAAACATTGTTGAAAAATATTATTGAAACATTTATCTTTGTGATTGAAAAATAGTCCAGATTGGACAGATTCTTTCTTGTTCGGAAAGTGGATTGAGATTTTCTGACGGACGGCAATTTCCCATTGTGGTTAACATGGGAAATGGTCCATATTTTTTATGTATCATAAACAGCGACTTCCCATTGTGGTTAACATGGGGAGTGGTCTAGGGTAGTCTCTCTTCTTGAGGGTTACTCAAGAAGACTGGCCCGCCTCGCCGGACAGTGATTTCTCATTGTGGTTAACATGAGGAATGGTTTGTTTTGGAGGTTGATGCAGGACAATCTTTTCCTCTTGTGGTTAACAAAGGAAATGGTCCGAACAGTCATTCCTTAGGGTTTATACATTCTCTCCAGGGTGCACTTTGATTAGTGTAGTAGGAATGGCCCAGGGTGGGGAATGGTCCAGGCTCAGCAATCAGGGACAGGCATTCCTTAGGGTTTATACATTCTCTCCAAGGTGCACTTTGATTAGTGTAGGAAGAATGGCCCAGGGTGGGGAATGGTCCAAGTTCAGAAGACAAGACAGTTATTCTTCCTTGTTTGAGAAGAATAGTCCATATATCTCATTGTTCTACTCCGAGGGAAGATATTCTTTCATATCTCACAGACGTGAGTGAAAGATTGGCCCTGATGATTCAGTTTATTTTAACAATATTTTTCTGTGCAGGTTGGCATCAGATGATTTCTATGGAGACTGCATGTCTCCAGACAGTAGAGATATACTACTGTGGTGGATTTGTTCCACTGTTTGTGACTATGTGTCACGGTTTGAGTAGTTGTGTACTACCTTGAATAAACACAGGTGTGTTCTATCAATTGATATTGTACTAGTTGTCATAGGAGATTATCCAGTTGGATAATAATGACGGTGCTCGTGATACTACCAGTTGAATGGTCTGTTTGTGCTCAAGACCATACCTCCCTAGCTAGGAGGGGGTGTTGATATTATGGTAGCTTTGGGAGGTATGAACCTCTATTGTGACCTATGATGAGATTAGAATATTCCGGAAGGAAGAAAAGAAGTAAAGGAAACCCTAGACGAGATGTCGGCTGCAGAAATATAATTAAAATGAATTAATTAGTACCCAAAAGGAGAAGTCGGCCCCAGTAAGTCTGCCAGACCACTATAAATACAGGGCACTAGTTCTCATTATTCACACTTCTCATAATTGCATAGAGCAGTTTCTGCGCACTACAGTTGGCAGTTTTGTGCGCAAGTTTCTCGAGAAGGTGTTGCACCAGTTTCTGGGTGGGACTATCTGATCATCTTGGTTTCTATTCTTGTTTGGTACATTAGCCTTGCTTGGTTATTGATTGCTACCATTATTCTTCTCTGTCAAGGTCAAGGTGCTCGGAGGGTGGCTTCGGCCTATGGTTGGGTGACAAGGGTATTGTCAATGGTAAAACAAGCACAATCCTTCATATTCTAACAGTGTGTTAGATGACTTCTAAAACCGGTCATGTGTTTGGAGGCACCACTGTCAATTAACCAAGTATTTGCATTGATAGTAACCATACCTGAGAGTGTTGATACGTTGATGTCTTCATTGTTTTTTATTCTTGTGTTGAGCTTGCTTCCCATCATGATTTCTCTCATCGTCACAAACCCTTGTCAACTAGACTAGAAAACCTAACGGCTAGGCTAGGCTAGCACTTTTAGGTTTTGTTGGGCTTATGACTGCCAACAATAAGCCTTGATAAATATGATAGCCCTGGTAAGATGAGGAGATTCTTCAATAAGTTTGCATAAATACACTTTAGAATTTTCTACAGAATTTTGGCGAAACCCTAGAAACCCTTAGGGCCAAAAATTCAAAATCCCAGAATTTTGATATGAGACTTGCTAGAGGTGCATTGAAGGAGTTTGTGCCCCTTTATTTCTTTTTCAACTCAAGCGTCCAAGTTTTAAGTGGTGAAAGTTCTCAGGAGAGGAGTTCATACGTATTTTTTGGAAACCCTAGGAGGGACATACAATTTCTACATATGAGTGAGAGAAGGAGCTGAAAAATGCTTGGGCAATGGGATATTCAAGACCTATGCTCTAATACCATGTTCATATTTTTTTTTATCCTGGGTTAAGCATGAATTTTATTCCATTTTTGCATTTCACTTAACCATAAACTATAATGTTGCAGCAGCCAAGATCACAAGAAGAAACACCATGCACAAGAACACAATAAGTATCCTGGGAAACCCTTCTCAACAAAGGAAGAAAACCTAGCCAAATCTTTTGCTATAATCTTCAAGAGAAATACATTCACCAACAAGAGAGACTTAGCACACAAGAGGGTGCTTAATCCCTAGAAGACTAGCGCCCAAGAGAGGTGCACACCTTTTACCAAGTAGATGTATTTGTTGTAATTTCCAAACACACAAGAAATATATGATTCCACAATGGGGAATCATCTCTTACTTATACTAGACTTGTCCAATCAACAAAGGTGTCTATTGTCTCAACAGGGCCGACCTCTCTAAGTCACTTTATAATTTATTATTATTATTATTATTATTATTATTATTATTATTATTATTATTATTAATATTATCCATATTAATTATATTTTACAATTATTATTAAACACATTAAGGTGGGGCCGACATGTACCCTTTACATAACAATTTAGGATTACAGGCAGGTATGACTCTTGAACAACATATAGCAAAGGATCTGATACACCCACTAGTGCTCATCCACTAGGGGGCACAACCATAGGGATGTCATAGCTATGTCTTACTGCATTACATAGAAGAACCAGATCTACACACATTCACATGTGCTCATCCACAGGCACATCCACTCTACAGATCTCATTTCCCATTGTCTCACACAGAAGAATCATTTGGATTTTTCTCGTCAACTCTGCTGCTCAGAGGAGGCTAACACATCATATTCATTTATGTTCACATGACGATGCACCCAGCACTTTGGGATTTCACATGTTCACCTTGTGCTTAGCCACAGGCACGTCCAACTCATCAGATCGCCTTTGCCACTGGATAATCATCTGGAGTTCTTCTCACTCTCTGAATGGAGGAGGTCATCTCTACATTCCTAGCTTTGTCTCAGGAAGGAACCATGTACCCTTCTTAGGGGATTTCTCTCAGGTTTGTAAACTGAGAGAAACGCTTCACATAGCTGCAATGATCCACACTTCATAGTTTTGTAAGCTGGAGAATGTCTCACATAGATGCATTCATCAACAGTTTTTAGCTAAATTGGGGATTAAACATTTTACCTCATCAGCTTATTATCCCCAAGGAAATGGACAGGTCGACTCTACAAACAAGAATCTGGTAAGAATTATCAAGAGGCTCATTGAAGATAAGCCTCATCAATGGCAGACTCTCCTCACTTACACCCTTTGGGTAGATTGCACTACCACCAAGGTGAGCACTGGTTTCACTCCTTTCCAGTCTGTTTATGGTCAAGAAGCCATTTTTCCTACCAAGCTGGAACTTTTCTCTCTAAGGCTAATGTTACAGGTTGAAGAATTAAATTCTTCCGATGTCTCTCAAAGAATGAATGCACTTTTGGCTTTAGAGGAGAAAAGAGTGTTTTCCTTGGATAATATAAAGAGAACACAAAAAATTGTTAAAAGATATTTCAATAAAGGTGTCAAGGCTGTCAAATTTAAGGTTATTGAGAAGGTATTGTTGTGGGATTTAGTTCATGTTGATAGAGGAAGGCATTCAAAGTTCCAAATATTATGGTTGGGTCCTTTTAAGATCGTTTTTGTCTTGGGTGCAAATTCCTATATCCTAAAGAACTTGCAAGAGCGAATGTTTTCCTATAGCACTAACGGTTCCCACTTAAAACACTATGTGGAACCAACTTGAAATTTTAAATGTTGTATGAAAAAAAAAATTGTGTTATAGTTTGTTTTATTTGCTTTGATTTTACATTTATGTTATTTCATTTATGCTTATTTCAATTATGTTGTTTCATTTCTGCGATTTTGTTTCTCGCTATTTTGTTTCTTTTATTTGACTTCATTTCTTGTCAAAATAAAATGTTGGATCAGTTTTGTCACAACGACGCTATTATGCAAAGTATTGTTAATCAATAACAATCAAGTTACACATTTGTCATGATGTTCCCCTTGAAAGAATCATTGAAATTGTTATATTCTTCAATTATTGTTATATAAGTTAGTTGGTTTTATCCATTTTTTTATTTCCTTTTCTTCCATCCACTCCAAGATTCAAAAGAGAATACCAGAAGATTGTTTTCCTTGAAGTCAAGAATGCTTTTACTATGAGTAATCGAATGATTATGCTTACAGGGATAAACCCCCTCATACTTAACACTTTCGATGAGTTATTCCCAAAATCCCAGTCATTTTTTGCTTAAAACCGCTCACTTCCCCCTATTGCATAATCAGTTTGATGTATATCTTCTTGATCTAATGGTTACATGCTCTAGGAAACCAGAAAATATGAGTTCTTAATCTATTGAAAACATATTTCCCTATGGAGTCGTCAGTTTGTCGACGATTAAAATCGCAACGATGAATCCTGCTCGCAAAGTCTTGCTAAGCTCTATTATTTGTTTATGATAATAATAATTAACTAGTAGGTCGGACCCCCGTGTAGACTAGAGGTGATAGGATGGATGTGCTACACGTATATGTTGTTGTTATGATGTTGCCTACACAGTCCTATATAGTTGATGATGCGGTCTTGGTTTCATTTGATATCACAAATGGTTGGTTGATGCATTGTTGTTAAATGTTGTTGATATTCACTTGCAATACAAAGCAGTGCTACAGATATGAGGATTATGTTATGTTACAGGTGTTATGTTATGTTATAACATTGATTTAAAAAAAAAATATGTATACCTGATTTTATGCAAAGAGATAACATGATTATATGGGAGCTTGATCAAAACGAAAGGAAAAACTATGGATAAGTTCTAAATCTATGGAAAAATCATTATATATAAAAACCTTGGGACAAATGTGAAATGGTGTGCCTAGCTATTATACTATGTGTTTTGGTTAAAGGATTATGCAATTTTTGTTAAAGAGTTATATGGAAGCGCATATGGTAATGTTAACATATGGTATTGACATGTTTCGGGTGGCACACTATGCAATAGATATGCCATCGAATCTTTACAATGGATATGGCATTGAATTTATGCAATGGTTATATGGGTGAATTTAATGGTTGATGAACTAGCTAGTACGTAGTATTGAATAGGGTCAGGTGAGGAAGCGACGTGCATTTACTACACGTCACTCCAAACCACCCTTGATCCTGTCACGCTAGTCATAGTTTCATTTCTCTCTGTTGGTTGTGGAAGCTCCGCGATTTCAGGTTTTGGAAGGGGAAAAATCAAACTAGCTCATCATTGAAGTGAGTTTTCATAGGTATGGCCCTTTGTTTTCCATCCATTATGGACTCTCTGTATTATGAATCAAATGGTGGCTCAGGATTGCATGGGTTTTGTGTTTGTCTTGATTTTTTGACTGAGTATCGATCTTGTGTTATGGGTTTTCTGTGATTACTGTGGAATATTGGCATTTTAAGGGAAAGTAATGGGTGTTATTGCTTTGTAAAGTCTGTGCATTGGTTCTCGATAAAAATGAATTCGGTCATATTGGGTTTTTATGATGATTCTCTGTGGGAAATGATAATAGTGGTGCAATGATCTCTGAGTTTTATTTTTGTGGGGTTTTACCACCAGTCTGGGTATCAGTTGTTGTCATCCCTTTTTCGTCTCGGTCGTTGTTGTGATTCTTTATCCAGATTGCAATGCAACTGTCATCAGTGGTGTGGTTCTTTTTGGCTAAGCCCTAAGCTATTGTTTGTATGTCTTGTCTTTACTATCATTATCATCGAAAGAATTCCACAGTCTAATATTGGTTTTCCTAGGATGTAAATGGAGGCCTGTGTATGTATCAAATGACTACGAGTTGTGCTATGGCATTCTTTTTACAAGAGTTTTAACATTTGATCCTCTCATCTCTGCTATAATGGTCGAATGTTTTGTTGTGAAGCCTCACTATCAATTGTTTTTCAAAGGTTATAGACCTCCTGGGTGTTGGAAGAGACACAATCTCTCTGTGTTTTCGAGGATTCTTTATAGTTAAATCAACCCTCGTTCCTCTCTGCAATAAAGTTTTAAGAGGCATATTTGTGTTCCTGGGTTGTTGAGATCGAATTTCCTTCTTTCTACTTGCTCATTCTCTTTATGGCTCTGTCAAGATATTGGGGTTATAAGTTGAAAGAACTGTGGTGTTTCCAAAAGAGAACGGCTCTCCGTTCTTACAAGACTATATTTGTTTACCCATGGTCGCTTCTCGGTGGTAAATGCTTTAGGAGGTAAAAATATTATGAGCCCTCTATGTTTTCAAAGGTCAAGAAGACTTTCATTAGATCTCTGCAATAAAATTCTAAAGGACCCGACTTGCTTCTATTTTCCTCGGGCACCTTCTGGGTCTGTCAAGATTTTGGTTTCTAGTTAAATGACTATGGTTTTTTTCAAGAAAACATGGGCTCTCTAACTTCAAGACCTTTTCTTGATCGAGCCTCTGTATTTCCTCTCTGTGATGAAATTGTTTTGAAAAGGAAAAGGTATTGGTTACCTACAGCGCAAGAGCTTTCCTTTTGGTTGATTGTGGTCTTTCCACTCATTATTGTGTTAAATCCTAGCATGATCAACATTCCATTTAAATTTTCAAAGGCACCTGTGTGAGTGACGGTTTCACCAAACATGAATTGATTTTGTCAAGATTAAAAGAGACACATGTGTGTCGATATGGTTATGTTTTATTCATGTATCTTATGGCTCGGTCTTTTATCAAGCATTTCTTTTGGAAGGAAGTATGTATATGTTTGATGAATACAGATCTCAGATTCAGAACTACATATTTTTGGTTAAGTATTGTTGTCGAATTAATATTGGTATCGATGATTATATGGTTGAAGACCTGTGTGTATGATAGGTTCATCGAACATGCTCTCGATTCTATCCAGATTTAAAAGGGACCTGTGGGTGATTAAATCGGGCCTAATTTTTGTTTGATGGCAGTTGACTATTGATTGTTAATCCTGGGTCTATTATTGTTTGATTACCAAGATGAATATTGGATATAGATAATGGGAATCACTTTGCATATCATGATTGTTTTAAAAGAGAAGAGATCAGTATTAGACCATGCAGTACTATGGTTTGAATGGTTATGTTGTTACTGTGGAATTGGAAATGATTTGCATAATCATTATATAGAATACACAGATTGGTGTAAATCTAAGATTTATGGGAAATTAAATTGTTTTATTGAAGAAAGAAAACAATCTGTGTGCAATTGAAGAACAACTAAATGTTTTTGGTCTTGGAAGTGGATGCCTTTTGGATTGAATTTGAAATAGAGTTATGATTGTTGGTTGATTTAATTTATTTTATGAACAATATCCATATAATTCCCTCTCATTTTCTCACTTTTTAGCTCCTTATAAATCCCCTCTCGATCCCAAATTCATTTTTCACGCCCTGTTCAATAAAATAAAATTAAAACTATGTATGAAAGTGATAAAAAATGACACAGAAATGGATGGCAGCTGATATATTTTGGTGTTGTTTTCACAATCAGTTATTTAATGAATTTTCGAGAAGTAATCGTGTTCTTACTCCCTATCATGATATCACTTTTTCTCTTATTACAATCCCCCCAGATATCTCATGCACCCTTTTTCCACCCACTGCTCATTTGACAATTATTAAATAAATTTTATGGATTGGATTGCATGGGTCTTATGTTAATTTCTAAGCCAAACTTTGTTTCATATTAAGAGAATGTCGTGTATGGTCTGTTAAGAGATAGTTGTTAATAATTGTTGCATACAGGATGTGCTTCTTCAGCAAAGGCAGTCATGGCAGAAACAATAAGGGCAGAGGTAACTGAAACAGAGGGCCTAGAAGGCCCAAATTCTCAATACATTTCGATGTTGATCCTCGGGAGTTGAACCATCTTTTTCAAGATGGGTTTTTTAATTGGATTGGGCAAGGTATAGTTCATCTTTAGACCAGAGAGGCCTCCCTTCCAACCCCAAAATGTTCCTAGTATCCCTGTGCATCCCCATGTATCTTTGCAACCTGAAGTTCCCGAGAATGATGAATGGCAGGAGATTGTTCACCCAACAGTCTCCCACCATCATGGTTGGTCAAACTTGTCATTACCTCCTCCTCCTCCATCTGTAGACCCAAATGTTCAAATTTCCCCTGCACACTCACCTGTACAATCCTCCCATGCAAGAAAACGACTCAAAACCGAGGCCCACCATGTGCATGACAAAGGTAAAGTTGTTTCTACTCCATCCTCTCCTTCAAGTGACTCAGCCAAGTCATTATCCTCCCGTATGCACTTGAGGGACGACTACTCCCATGTCATTAGTGAGATCAAGCCTCAAGGTTCCACCCAACCTAAGGCTATTTCTAGGAAGTCCAAAGGTGATAGCAGTGACAAGGGAAGAATTGTCTCTCAAAGTGGCAAATATGGTTTTTTATTTATGTGTTATAATTGATTTGTTGAGGACAGTGCACTGCAAAAAAAATTGGATAGCAAACTATTTTTGGGGGATATTGTGGATATTTACATGTTTTGGATATAATTTGAAATATTTCTGATATTTAAATTTCAAATTGTGAAAATGATTATGGGATCCACAAGGAGGCATGTGTTTAATTGGTTCTCTAAATTGTGTTTATTTTGTTAAGAAATAAAAGGGAGTCACAAGGGCTCCCACCTACTCAGTTATTATTTAATAAAAGACCCTTAATTATTATTATTATTATTACTTCCCCTAAACTAAAAATTAGTTAAGTTTTAGTTAACTTAACTCAATGAGGTAGTTGAACTACTTCAACTAATTTGGAATGAATAAAGGCTAAATGAGAAGGAAGAACAAGGGGAGAATAGAAGGAGAAAACATACTAAGGTTTGCTCTTGAGTTTTATTGAGATAGTTCAGTTTTCATTCATTCTTCAATTCATTAAAGGCCTAATTCTCTTTTTGACAGCGGGGTCCTATTGTAGACAACAAGGTTCAAAGCTAAACCATATCATTCATATGTTTTTTTCAGTGTTAATCTATCTTAGATAGTCTGTGTAGACTTGTCTATTTATGAATTGAGTTTCATGACTAATAAAAGATATTGTGTAGAGTCAAGTGGGTAGCAGTCTATGGCAAGCTGATCCAGATTTTAAAGTTTAGTTTTTACTTCTTGTCAGAGTCCTTTTGTATGGTTTTCATCGGGTATTTCTAAGTTTGACCTTGGTCCATGCCCCCACGGGTATTTTTGTAAGAGAATGATACTTTTGATTTATTGGAATGAAATAAAGAAATTTTTTTTGTCTCATTTGTGTTAATATGTGACTTGATATTTTTGTTTTTGATCTCCACATTTACTTTTTGCAATCTGTTATATTCAGAAAATTACATAAAAATGTTATATTTTGAAACAATCATTTATTTAAAAAATCAGCCTAAGCCCTTGTAATCAATACTTGTAGATTGGAAAATACATTTTGAGGCTATAAACATAGGGTAATATTCCCGACTATCTTGTTTTAGCGAAGCAAGATTCGAAAAAGCTTGAGTAAGATAAATTCATATATTTTCCTCAACAAGAGAGAGAGAGAGAGAGAATACGAATATTCCAAAGAGAGGCACAAATTTTAGCCAAGAATCATCTCCAAGATGGGAGAGTTATGATGAAAATGAAATAGAAATTATTCTTATTTATACAAGTCCTCTAAAAAGTGTTTGTCCACTTAAGTTAGGGTAAACCACAAAATAAGGGAGAAATTTCCCTTTATTTTTCCCCTTTACAATATTAAATCCAATTTAACTTAAAAATTTCACATGAGAAACCCTAAAAATGATGTCAACCCTCTCTAGGGAAACGTATTGGCACTTCTAGCAATTCATTGGAGCTTGGAGGTGAAACATTGGGCCTCAAAAGGCCTCCCTCTCATGTGCTAGGGTCTCCTCCATCAATCCAAGGCCTCTCTAAATAAAAAGGTGTCAAGTGTCAAGTCAACCACACCACCACTCCAAACCATATCCTTATGGTGACGTCAAGCCCTCCAAATGTGACATTTTGACCTCCAAAGACAAAACATTGGGCTTGTAGGCGCTAGCTGAGGTCATCCAACATGTCTCTCAAGCCTCCAAAGTATGTCATCATCATCTAGTGTGTGTGCCATGGTATCCATCATGTGGGCATCATGCCCCAAGGAAGCCCAAGCTAGGCTTGTTCCTCCAAAATTGTCCACCAAGCAAGGTCCTAGAGAGACAATTTTTTGCATGTTTTCAAAATTTTCTAAACTAAACATGTAATATGATGAAATCAATATGCAAGTAGAGAAAAACGAAAATCGAAGATGAAATGCAACCAAGCTACCATGAGAAATCAAAATGCAAATGCAAGAAAACAAGATGACCTACCTACTTACCTGGGGCCTGGGCCTGGGCCTTGAATAATCAAGTCATGTAGATTTCAAGTGAATTCATACATCCAGTGCAACTAGTTAGTCATGTCATCGAGGTACCTTCCCCTGTGCTTTGGAAAAAAAATTAGGAATGAAAGGAAAAAGAAGAGGTTTTGGCAAAACATTTAAAGGAAGGAAGTCAACACCAACTTCAGAACACAAAAAGAAGGACATGTCAAAGATTCAGTGCTTCAGATGTGACAACTATGGCCACTATATGAAAATTTGTCCTACATTGAAGAAAGGAAAGGAACATGCTTCCACTGCTAATGTTGATTCAGAACCACCTCAGAGGAAGTCAAGGAATGGAAGAATGGATGATGAAGAGTTCTTCTTCATTTCATCCCTCTCATGTATGGTTCCTACTAGTAATGATATTTGGTTGATTGGCAGTGGTGCTTCGAGACATATGATTGGATACATAGAGCACCTTACAAATCCAGTAGAGAAAGAATCTCATTTGCATGTTGTACTTGGTGATGATTTCAAATATACTCTAAAGGGAGTTGGATCCACTTCCTTACAATTGGATTCTGGCACCCCACTCCATTTGAGTGATGTCTTATTTGTACATGGGATGAGAAGGAAACTTGTCGATATTTCGGCCTTAGAGAACAAAGGCTACAAGGTTGATTTCTTTGATGGAAAGGTTCTTGCATGGAACAAGAACTTTAGTATGGCTTATGCTCAGATGATTGGTGTTCGAGAGGATAGATTGTACAGATTGATTATTCGACCAATTCAAGCCTTGATACATGATTCTATCAGTTTGAGCGAACTATGGAATAGGATACTTGCTCATTTACATTATAGAGCTCT